>JBBMFX010000030.1:18440893-18457688 GCA_037832545.1 Rhabdalestes septentrionalis | reverse complement strand
AACTTTTCTGTTCCTTAAAGCATTATAGTTTTGTCTTGTTTGTAGTATGATCACCGTTTGTGTAAGCATATGTTAGGGAAGTAACACGTAATATTTTAATTATATTTTGCTAAAATGAACAAAATTAACGTGATGACTCGAAAAAAGATTTGTTCAAGATCCAAGTTGTTAAAATGATCCAAAGTTCCCATCATTAGTCTGTACGGTGGCCCTGAAGTAAAAACCACACCAACAAATGAAGAAGCACAACAACAATATTGAGAAACACAAAAACAAATTAAGAATCACAAAAACAAATTGATAAGCACAAAAACAAATTGAGAAGCACAATTACATTAAGCACTCCTGGAAAGTGTAGTTACAAGTCAGGAGACGACCACACTGTTTGTCTTTGGAACCGAAAGTTACTCTGCCTATGGCGCATTTTTCCAAACAGTATGCTGCAGTCACACATGAAAGGTGCTTGCAGCTTTTCTAGGCGGGCAACCACCAATTCACAGTTAGATAAGGCTCATTGAGACCTAAAGACCCCCGCTTGCCATCATACTCCCCCACCGCACGGTCTGGAGTTATTAGAATAAATTAATCGCGTCGGACAAAAGTACAGGGTCATGTGATCGAGTTTTTATAACTCGGATCGCCAGGGCTATTTTAGAAAACGAGGGGTCTTTGGAAATGTCTCATTGAACTCTATCTAACTGTGAAGTTTCACGGAGATTGGTGTTTGCCCCGCCTAGAAAAGCCGCGAGAACCTTCCGTAGGGGGATTGAAGTACAACCAGGCGAGGTGAACATATGTAGTATGTCCTGAATAAAAATATTATTGAATAGTGAGATTTACGTTTGGGTCACGGTAATGTTCATGTTTGGAAAAGTGCACCACATGCAGAGTAACTTTTGGTTCCAAAGACAAACAGTGCGGTCGTCCAATCAGTGATGTCTCTTGTTGCTGACTGGTACCTACCCTTTCCGGGAGTGCTTAATGTAATTGTGATTCTCAATTTGTTTTTGTGATTCTTCTTTTGTTTTTGTGATTCCTCTTTTCTTATGTGATTCTTCTTTTGTTTTTTGTGCTTCTTAAATTTATTTTTGTGATTCTTTTTTTGTTTTTGTCATTCCTAAATTGTTTTTGTGATCCTTAATTTGTTTTTGTGTTTATTCATTTGTTGGTGTGGTTTGCACTTCAGGGACACCGTAGGTCTGGGCTCTGACTTTCTGAAGCCATTTTGTTGGGGACTTGCTCCGGTGTTTTGGGTAATAGTTCTGTTGCATCATCTTCAACTTCTACAGAGTTTCAGCTGACGTTCAGACACTCAGGAATTCATCTTCCCCTAAATGATCGAAAGTTCCATTCTGAATGTTTCAATCTTAGTTTCATCAGTCCACAAAACAATATGCACTTTTGCATAAAGGCAGGCCTGCAGCCATGTTCTTACTAGTAAGCAGCTACTTCCAGTGTGGTGTCCTGCCATGGACACCCTGATTGTTCAATATTATACGTCCTGTGAGCAAACTCCAGATGTTTGAGGCATCAGAGAATCTCTAGTCCACACTTCCAGACACATTTTCTTAACAAGACAAACTTAATTTAGCTTTTTTGAGGTTGAGTGTTTACATAGAGTTTTTTATAGTTGCTCTCAGTAAAGACATGAACGATTAGGATTATTTTAGGTGCATTATATTTATCGATACCCTTGTTTTAGATGAAAATCAGATATCATTTTATTACAAATAAATGCAGAAAACCATGACATTCCAAAAAGTTTCCTGCCATTATACAAAGATATGTCTAATAAAGTTAGATATGTCTACTAAAATTAACATTAGGTGTAAAAAGTGTTATTTATCTATATGCAATTTGACAACCCTAGATTTAAACTTGTTTTAATCTGGTCTTCAAACAGAGTAGGTGGTTCTCTCAGTGAAAATGTCGGATGCAGGAGAAATAGACAAGAATAAAGACCTAAGTGACTTTGACAAGGAGGCCAGATAGAAGGTCAGAGTATCTCTGTAATGGAAAGGCTTATGGGGTGGTCCCTGTCAGTAGTGGTAAGTAACTACAAGCAGTGGACCATAGATGGATTACTAAGTGTGTGGTGAGTGCTCATATTTACAGAAGTGCTATTGAGTGAGATTTTTTTAACACTGGGTACAAGAAAATGAGGCATAAGGTTACTGAATATGGAGCTGCAGCTTGCAGCATATACCATCAGTGTTTGGTTTAATGTGTGCCTCCCTAAACGGGACTGAAACACCAAATACTGCAGGGCTAAAGACTTAACAAACAAATATGCATTTATCAAATACAGCACACAAATAAATGAAGTAATAAAAAATGTAAGCCCTTCTAAAACTTTATGAAAGCATATGGTCGCCACTTACACCAAGCCAGTTCATCTACTCTCAGCAGCATTTCTACAAGGTAAAGGTTTACCACCGGCAAATGTGTTTGAATATTTGGGTTTTTATCTACATTTAAACTGATAATCGTTTTATGGGTAGTCAGAGAGCATGTTCTCTGAGCCAAATAATCAAGCTTGCCTCTAGGACAGTAGCGCAGATTTATTTGGCTTTAGCCACAGCTGCTGTTTGGCTATCCCTAAATTAAATTGTAACCATAGTGAATAGGTGAAATTTGGAACTGGAGTGGATCTGGTGTGGGGTTTTTTTTTCCACAGACATGCCTATTAGCCTTACATAAATAGTATAAGCAATAATATAACCCAGGCAGTTTCAGAAAAATAATTAATTTGAATAACAATAATTACATCCACAAAAAGCAGCAAAAAAACGGCCACATGAAAGACATTACTAATAACATCATAAAATCCATACAAAAGTCTTTTTGGCATAGACGGCTAAATTTATACCTTTTGTCCTGATGTTCAGGGGGATTCTGGTTTCCAAACATTTCACTGAACGCTTCCATATTAGCTAAAATTGAAATACAAGAAAAAGAAAATCACATTTTGTGTTTTGTCACAGGAGTGGAATAGCCAACATGCGTTTTATATAAACAATATTAAGCCCTCCTTTGAAAAACACATGAAAAGCTGCTAAAGGTTATGTTGAGTGGAAACAAGTGATTGCTTTTGGCATGTCAGTAATTCTCTGATTTATTACTTGGCAGTCACTGTTATGCAAAATGATATATGTACCAGTCTAATTACAAGTGTCTTAAAACATCATTATTGTATTTAAATACATCTTGTTCTGTTTAGAATTTTACCTTCATTTTCAATAATGCATTTTAGGATTTCCTCTACAGTGTCTTGTTCGTCTTCAGATTTATCTGTAAATGAATACAAAAACAAGGTAAATATTTAACAGAAATAAATGTATAATTTTCATGTAGCTTTGTGGTTAAAACACTTGCCTGCGAACCCGATGACCACAAAGTTGCAGGTTCAAACCCCCCAACTTTCTACCATTTTGTACTTGAAGAATACACTTAACCCTCGTGCTTCAGCGGCACTGTCCCTGTAGCTAATGATTGTAAATTGCATTTAACCAGCCAAATGCCCCTTTTACATAACTTTAACTGCAGTTTGCCCCCAAAACTATATGTTCAGCCAGGAGAATTAAACAAGAATTTGAAAAAATAATATAGTGAATTTTTTTTTCATTGCTTGAAGATCACATTTGCCTTCACCAGACACAATCACTTATTTATGTGCTTTATGGCACTGTCAGTTATACTGTTATCAGGGCCTAAATGCATGTACACTGTGTTTAACGTTCTCCTACAGCTCTGAAAAGGTGTTCACTATTCATAATAATATATTCTTTCTTTGATTTATACTTTTTGAGATTAATACATTTCATAGATTTCATCTCTGTTTTTACCTTTCAAGGTCAACAATTCCAGCTGCACCTTTTAAATATATGAAGAAGCCACATAGTAAGTCGCCCAGAGATGCCTGAGGGTAGCCTATAACCTATATTGTTATAAGTCATAAAATATACAAGAGGTATACTGCTGGGGGCTGCACTGCACAATAGGCCCATTTAGCAGCTCCACATTTTCTTCCGGAAAAGTGCCAGTATGTTGTATGTTGCGGTCTGCCTTACCTTGACCACAGAAATCATGGTTTACCCTCCTTTTCTCTGTACCCCTACATGCTGACTCCATTAAAAGAACACAGTAAAACAGTTGCCCCAAAGCCTTAACTGTTTTAGACGACAATACACCATGCAGTATGCCATGTAGTTGTGTAATGTAGTTGTGTCCATTAAACAAGTCTTTGCTGAATGACTGCATTTGGTGTATGGGTACAATTTTTCAAAAAAAGGCCTATTCCAATAATGTGGTCCAAAATAAGTAAACAAAGCAATTTTAAATATATCACATAAAATGCAGAAATCATTTTCAGTTTAACACCCACCATCATTTTCTGCCCCATACTTGCTTTTACAATCTTCATCCTCAGACTCGCCTGTACGGCAGCGGTATCCCCTTTTCTTAAGCATGTGGCAGATGATAAAACCCAAAAGACCCGTGATGAAAAAGTAAAAGACCAGGATGAATATTATGTAAGGAGATCCTTTGTCCTGGTCAGTCATCCTCGCCTTATATTTTACAGTCACTCTGCAGAGCACAAAAAGAAGCAAATGGCTTAATGCCAAAATTAGCAAAGTAACCAGATGCACGTGATGAGGGCTTTATATCGGATGTTAAGTACGCACCCTCTCGCCCGAGCTCATGGAGAACTGAGATCTTGTCACTCCATTAGACTGTCTTGGCTGCAAGAGATAACTTCCTTCTCAGCTTGTGCAGTATATTTCTCACTAACCCAGTTTTATCTTAACATGCAGATGACTAAAGTAAAAAATCCACGCCCTCTGCTGTTGTCACTATTTGGGGGTGGTGGGTTCGGTTGTGGTTGGGGCATGTGCAGAGTCTCAGAATCTTGGGGCATGTGCAGAGGTTGTCTGGGAACAATGCTCTGGGGGTGCACATTATGTTGAAAAATTGCGTGTTGGGGGTGCGTTTCCCGGCTTGCTACCTTGTTATAATAGTTCCGGCACCCATGCATTTAAGAAATGTTTACAGTATTACAAAGTGCTGAAAACAGCAGTACAGCTTCTTACTTTTAAACACTGTGTATAGTTAACATCAGAAAAGTAGACTTGGAATTGTTCACGTTTTTGAAATGGCATTCAATGTTTTATTCATATGCTGGACAAGCCAGTCAAAAGCCAGTCATTCCTCAAACTAAGTGACAGTTTTTGTTTTTTGCTGTATTCACTGCAGATACTATGATGTCTGCTTGTCAAGACATTTTTCACATTAATCACATGATTTTTTGTCGTGCATAGGCAATTGTCAAGACATGCTACACCTCAAGCATATCTAGGTAACTGGCTTAATTATTTTTTACAAAGACATCTTTTGAATAACACAATTTGATGTATTTCAATCTAGGCCCTGTACAGTGCCTTGCAAATGTATTCACCCCCTTGGCTTTTTACATTTTTTGTTTCTTATTTTACGTGACGATTCTGCACAAAATAGACTAAGTTAAATGAGAAAAATATGTTAAAAAAATGATTTAAAAAACAACAACAAAAAACTGGCGTTTGCATATGGATGCAAACGTGTGCAATCTAAGTGTTATATGATCTGTCAGTATAAACTAGGAATAGTCGAATAGTCAGATTATAGTCGAATAGTCAGAATAGTTATAAATACAGTTCGAGCCATATCTCACTAAAAGGACTGGAACTGAAATGGAGACGTTTCCTAACCAATATTTCATGTAACACATTAATTCTGCCTGAAGGTGTCGCTAACAGTAAAACTCCCCACAGGCACAATAGAGCCTACGGTAGCCCACAGGCTTCTTCAAAATAACAGAAGAAAACTGAACTTTACTGTGTGGTGTGAACAATGTAGAGACCTAAGCCTAGTAAACATTCCATAAGGGACTCGTTTATGTTGTTATATGACAATGAGGTTCAGTGCAAACTCTGTCAGAAGAAGCTGGCATACCATAGATCAACCACTACTATGCATAACATCTGAGAGTGAAGCACCCCGAAGGAGTGACTAAAGGCCAGCAGTCAGTGTTTCATGGTGAGGCCATCTTGTAGATGAGTTGCTCAGTGAAGATGTTCATTCACTGTAAATTGATTTGGAAGGTTCGTAAAGACAGCCATTCACAAATTCTAAAAAATCTAACAAAAAGTCAAAACGTGCTTTGTTCAGAAGTCTAAAAATGGCGCCGATGCACATCATTTTTACGTTTTATAATGGTGTCATATGATAAAAGAAAAATACCTGTTTCACCCTCTGTAATCGTGTGTTTGTGTGCTTGCGCGGGAGCGGTCGATTTTCAAATAATATTTGAAAAGTTTTCATTTATTTTCGAATAATGTTTTTGCCAAACATTCACATCCCTAGTATAAACACCCCCTTTCTGAAAGGCCCCAAAGTCTGCAACACCCCAAAAAAGAGTTGTTGAGAAGTACAAGTCAGTGTTACGTTATTTTAAAAAAATCCAAATCTTTGATGATCAGAGAGGCCACATTGAGACCAAAGGTAACCCTGAAGGAGTTCCACTGGAACATCTGTCCATAGGACCACAATATAGCGCTGGGTTTTATGGAAGAGTGGCCAGAAAAGCCATTACTTAGTGTTACAAGCAAGAATGCACATTTTGAGTTTGCCAAAAGTAGGCATGAGGGCAAGTCCCTAAAAACATGGAAGAAGGTGTTCTAGTCTGATAAGGTTAAATAAAACTTTTCAGCCACCAAGTAAAAAAAATACTATGACAGGTGGAAATTCAACACATCCCCAAGAACACCATCGCCACAGTAAAACATGGTGGTGGCAGCACCATGCTGTGGTGATGTTTTTCAGCAGCAGGGACTGGGAAACTAGTTTAGAGAATGATGGATGGTGCTAAATACAGGGATATTCTTGAGCTAAACCTGGGACAGATGTTTCCCTTCCAGCATGACAATGACCCAAAGCATACTGCTAAAGAATACTCAAGTGATTTAAAAGGAAACTGTGATGGCCAAACCCATGGCCACACTCTAAAGGTGGCAACCTTTGTATTTTTTTGGTCCATGAAGTAGCTGGAGCAGTTTTGTCATGAGGCAAGCTCACACAAAGCAACTCGTAGCTGTAATTGCTACAAAAGGTGTCTTTACAATGTACTGACTTTAGGCAGGTGACTTTATGCTACCTGAAATGTTCTGTAATTTTGTCCTATTTGTTGTTTACTTCACAAGAAAGGCACTGTATGTTGCTATGAGAGGCATATTATAATATTGCTTATTACTGAATGATGAAGGTACATACGTTCATAAATGGACATGTCAATTGGCAATGAAAAATGATCTAATAATCAAGGCTAACATACTATATATAAAGTACCATTCACAAGTTTTGCACAGTTTTTCACATTAGCATGTTACTAAAATGGACTAAAATGCATTCAATAATCTTTGCTAACAATTGCATTTAAATGCGTTCACAATTTGGGCATCTTTATTAGTCAGAAAATGTCATTTTTATTTCATCACTACTGGCCAACCTATTATAATTATAATATGGATCACCAGACAAGTTAAATGTTTTATTTTCTATTAAGTGGCAACACCTCGGCCCAGAAGTTTACTATGCATCACCACAAAACCAACGGTCTCTTATAAAAGAATGTCTCATAAAAAAAGAATGTGCTGTTATAAAAGAAACTTGTTTTATTTAAGGTTAGTAACAAGAATTAAAATCTTCTGTCCCTGTTTCTCCAGGTCTCTAACCAGAAGACTTTGCCAAGTTCTTCAATGAGAAAATTGATATTAGAAGATGCATTCCTCCAAGCATCATGCTGCTTGCCACCCAGTTTCATGACTTCTCACTGCTCACTCCTGAGGAAGTGTCACTAATCCTGATGGTCAGCAAACCCACATCTACACTCGTGGTCTCACCAATTTTGAAGAAACCCATGCTGTATTAAACAGATGTCAACAACTATTGACAGGTAAGTCCTGGAATGTGCTGTTTATAACCAACTTAACTTGTTTCTCTCAAAACAGGCTTCACCAGTCTGGGTCCAAGGCTGTGCACTCTACTGAAACTGCTCTACTTAGAGTCTCTGAAGAACTGCATACAACTAAATCAGCCAACCTGGCTTCTGCCCTGATCCTTCTTGAACACTTTGACATGGTCAACCATCAGATCCTGCTGGCAATGATCTCCAACCATGGTATCTTGGACACAGCCTGGCAATGGTTCGCATCCTGCTTTGATGAGTGGAGAAACCATGTAGACTGGCAAGTTCCCCAAGACTGTTATCAGACCACTTATCTTTTCTTTATACACCAGTTCTCTTTGGGATATAATAGCCTCATGTTGATTTTCCTACCACATTTATGCAGACAACACTTAGCTTCTTCTCTCCTTTCTCTCCAGGTGTCAGGTCTTGTCCCCTACCTCAGAATGTCTGGCTGACACCTCTTTTAATTATTTATCATCACTGATCAATCAGCGCATCTTAACTTTTTTCCTTACTTATGTATTAACCTCTAACTTTTTGTTTTTGGCATGTTTTGTTAAGGTGTCTAACTTAGGCAGTAACTTGGTTAAATGCAGATTAACATTTGTAAATGTAGTCTGTAATGATAAGCTCTTGTGTTATTGAGGTCACATGCACAAATTAACCATTTTTTCCAATACATCCCTTAATTACAGGCTGTGCAAGAAGGGACTGATATAGCCTCTGTATTTTTTCATATACATTTTCTTGTGCCAGTCCATTACTCTATACCTGGAGATATTCTGACAGAGCTTTGCTAAACATAGTTGATTAATTGCTTTCAGTTGCACTACCAAACCATGGAATGCTCCATGAATAGCTATTTTAGGCTGAAATAATCAAAATGACTAGGTGATCACAGGTGTTAGCCAACTGGCTTTGTGTGCAATGAAAGTAATTCATTACTGAACTGTTTGCTATCATATCTTGCACTTGAATGTTATATGTTAAATTAAGTAAAAACAGCTGTGTGTGTATTCATTCACATTTCAGGATATGAAACAACAAAAGGTAAATATTTTGAAAATGTGAATAAGTTGACTTAAATAACTCTGTTGGAGGAAAAAACTGAATAAAGTGTAGAATGGAAAAAAAACTGCAGTCTGTAAAATCACCAATAACTTCACTGGCAAGGCAAAGAAATACATCTATTATCAGTTCATACACAATTCCACCTAATTTACATCAAATAAAGCAGACACACTGACGCATCATGATGTGCATTATGTTACAGAGTACAGGCTCAAAAAAGTAGACTCTATTTTGGATAGAATTCATTTTCATGACAGTTTGTTTTAAATGTTTATATATTGAAAATAATACAAAATAAACAGACAAGGTAAAAATAGTCAGAAAATGCTCCACAGGTGGGTGTCCCATGTAAAAAATTAAGTGTTTACAGTACAATAACCAAGAAAAATGTACTTAGAAATGGCTTTTCTCACTTATTACATGGAGGGCTAGCCTTTACAAAACCTTCAGGAGTCCAGATTTTCTGAAGCAATAGAGTGAACTTCCATTAGGTAGAGGTCAGATTTCCACATCACTCTCTTTATCATTGTCATGGTCTCCATCATAAAATTCATTTGCTGCCTCAGGCCTGTTGATCAAAGCAAAAGACATGTCACTTGTCACTCCACACAAGTCCTATTATAACAACTGGACAAGAAATGACTTGCTCTGTGTGATGTGCAAACACCAAAAAAGTCATGGGATTCCATTAAAAATACCATTGTGGTTACTAGCATAATATGACAATATAAGGCACACACATGCTGTGTTTTATAAAAATGTGAGGAGGGTAAAACTCATTCAAATACAAAGTAGAACTGCTTCCCAGGGCAACACAACGTACATACATTTATACATGCTATGTCCACAAGTAGATAGCTTCTAATACAGACTTTAATAAGAATCTGTCCCCTTTTTACTACAGCCAGGAGTGGTGTCTAGTTGTTTTGGACATGTAGAGTGTTACACTTTTATCAAGTGCATCTCAAAGTCTATAATGTCCTGGTTTTCTGATTTCCAGAAAATCTGCATATATGTGGCCTTCAAAGGATACTATGAGGCTACACATCATAAAGGGATGCAGTAACACTTTTGGGGAAGTAAGAGACACAGTAAAGCCAGCATAGGTTACACAACAGTAAAATATTGTAAAAAAAACCAAAAAAAAACCACAATATTTCTCTGGCATGGCAATTTCACTCTGCACCTTAACATATAGCTCACCTGGAATAGTTCTCTTCTGAACCCCTTTCATCAGGATCCACATCATCTGTACGCTCATAGCTTAAGAGGTCTGAGGGAACATCATGTATCTGAACACTTGGTGCATGGTTTAGCATCTTCAAATTTTCAAAGACAGTCTGGCGAATCTGTTCTAAGTACTGTGGGAAAAGGAAGTCAGTTGTTTTTCAGGTCAATAACAGTGTATTTGGAGAACCCAAACATAAAACACTTTGCCACATCATTTTCATATATAAGTACATGTTTAAACAACTGCAGTTTGGAACATTGTGAAAATTGCTTTACCTGTCTGGAGTTTTGGTTCTCAATTCTTGTGCTGACATCTGGATGAAGTGTAAAATCAGGTGCAAAATATTCAAAGTACTCTGTATCAGGGAACAAAACATGTGTGAACACAAAGCAAGTTTTTATTATAAAAACATCCATCAACCATTTTTTACATTTACAGAAGGCATACCAAAAAATCACCCCCTTCATTATATTCACTTTTTTTTTTTAACACAAACACACACACTTTTCCAAATGTATTTACTTATAACATCTAAGTGAAATAAATGATAGCCAAAGAACATTAACTATTCAGCGCCTTCTTTCCACTCCTAGCTAACTGGCTTCTGCTGTAATTTAGCACAAAATCAGCTATTCCTGCAGGATTCCTGTGTTTGGTAATGCATCTCAAAGCAGTCAGTCAACTATATGTGGCAAGGTACTGATCTCATGGATAATGTTATCAATGAATACATAAGGCTTTATCAATGCCTCGGAGAACAGTAAAGTCTATAATAAAGCAGTTTAGGTCTACTAGGACTCTCCCCAGATCAGGTCATCCCTCCAATCTGGAAGGAAAACCAAGGAGGAAAAAGATCAGCGAGGCTACCAAATGGCTAATGATAATTTTGAAGCAGCAACAGGAATTCATGGCAAAGAATGTTCAATGTGTGCATGTGACAAATATCATAAGCCCTCCACAAATGTGACATGGCTAGGAGGATTGCAAGAAATAAGTCCTCTCAAGATATTAAGTCTTGAATGAGATTTGCCAAAGTCCACTTTAAAGATTCTGAGGTGTAAAACGACTCAAGGTAGTAATTAAAGCAAAAGGTGGTTACACAAAATATATCTCATTTATTTCACTATTTAAAAAGTTTCCTGTGGTGTCTGGTATGTAGCATAAGAAAACACAAAATATGTAGAGAATAGAGTTGTCAAGACCTCTCATTTAAAGCCTACAATCTATACTGTTCTTGAATTGAATTGCAACAAATTGGTTTTATTAGTGGTTTATGCTGTCCTTGTGTTAGGTGCAAAATAATATCTTTATTTGTTAATAATGTGGAAATTAGAGTGCCAAAAGTTCAACATTAAGGATGTTTAAATCATTAATCATTTCAGTTAAGCAACGTTTTCAGAGCTAGACACATTCATTTGAATATTTTTTTCCAAATCTGATTATATGTACCTGCTAGTGTCTTAAAGTACTTTTATAAGTGGCCCCCTGTCTTTTATCCCCCTTTTCTCTTATAATCACAAAAGCTAAAATCAGTTGCTAAACAATCCAAGATATGGTGCAAGTTCATTCATTTGTCATCATTTATGACAGATGTGAAACATTCATGTGATGCTACTGATTAAGTGCTACTGCATATGCAGGCAGAAACACAGGGTCTGAGCAAAAAAATAGGAAATGATTAATGAAGCTTATAATACAAACACAGTCTTCAAAACTAATCAGGAGTGTAAAACAAGGTTCCTTAAGTGTCATGGCTTTGTAAAAAAAAATAGCTTTAGCTTTCTTCTAACACTTCACTAATGAAACACATAAGATGAAGAGTTTGGAGTTGCCAAGATCTCACAGGTAATATGTAGAGATGCTCCGATCAGGATTTTTGCCACCGATACCAAGTACAGATTTTTTGTCTAGGTGATCGGCCGATACCGATGCCGATGCCGATTCTGATCCTTCAAGTTTATTTAACTGATATGTAAGCTCTCTGTTCACCATAATTTTTTTTAGATAAGGTAACAATATAAATGTTGCCCTTGTTATATTTTAGTTATATTTTTTCAGTAATTTTATTATATTTTAAGGTGTGAGTGTAAGTTGTCTGCTGTTGTGTGTGCGGGAATTCTCTCGTGTTGTGTGTGCACTAGTCCTCAAGCATTGACGTATTCAATTGCGATAGGTTCCTAAGCTCGGCGAGTTACGAGTACCGATCCAGTCATAAAGTGTGATTATTGGCCGACCGATCGGAGCATCACTTGTAAAAGGTGCCTAGTTACGTTTTGACATTGCAATTGCATGCTACTCCTTCTGTGCTGTTGTGGTTCTTGCAGCCTACAATCTGAAGATTTTTCCAGGATCAATAAAGATTTCTGAATCTGATTTTTGAAGGCTAAAATTTAACTCTACAGAGCAGCAGCCTGATTGGTACCCAGGCATCCTTGCTTTAGATGTTATGATTTAAAAGGCAACATTTTTTAAATGCAAGAAAAAGACTCGACATACCACTATAGGGTAGTTCATCACTAATGGATTCTTCAACTAGCAAAGACGTCTCATAGGTCCTAAAAACAAAAATTACAGTGATTATAAAATGTTAACAATTCTGAACACAAAGTAAAAAAATATATACTATAAATATGCGAAAGATTTACTAAATTGTTTCAGTGGAACCAATTTATTTTGCACACGCAGAAACACTTGAGGCTGATGAATCGATATGTGCGCAGAAGCATTTTGACATTCAATGTGCTCTTTTAGCAACCCCATATTTAAAATAAGACAAACCAGGTGACGATATTCAAAGCACTGGAAATATCAAACCAAGTGAAAACAAGACTAAATGTTGATATATTCTACAGATTTTGTAGACACAGACTCTTCCAAAGTTTCTTCCAAGTTAAAGGGTATTTTTTGGGATCTTACCTCTCTGTTGGTTTTTTGGGAACTTAGACTCAACATAATATTCTGGAACATAGCTATTAACTGCATCTGCCACAAGAGCCTTAATTAATTCAGGAATTGATATTACATGATTAGATAACACCACCGCAACTATCAAAAACCGTTGCTCAATCACTCCAGAAAACACAGTCTTACTACCTCACAGCAGAAGTGCTGACACTCTAGCTCATGTGCCGCTGCTCCACATTGCCTACATGTTTCAGCAATGGATGCAACTTTAAGGTGAATTATTCACAATTTCTTTATAGATGAATCATTGAGATATAAACCGTCATTTGGGGTGTTTTGATAAACACCAAATTGAAGGGAGTATCAGAAGCTGTAACGCAGGCGTTTTTATATAGAAGTCTTACACATTATTTTTGTAAATATTAATGGTGTATAACACCCCCTTCGCAATGATTACAGAAAAAACATCTCAGGTAACATACACAGATTGCACAAACCTATTATAAAATATGCTTTGCTCAATATCTGTATTTGAACAATTCTAAAAATAGTTTTTAGACAAATAGGCAGTACAGTTACTCACCAACATCTAGCCACATTGCGTACAGTGTACCCTCCTCCCCCAAGTACAAGCAGAGGTATCTTGAAACTCTTCACAAACTCCACACATTCTCTGCAGAAAGACCATATTTTATGAGACAATGTTATGTAAATAACTCCATAAACACCTTTGGATTTCGTCACGCAATGACAAATTTTGCCCATTTACATTCATTCTACTGCAGATGAGTGCTTCCCCATTCTACAGGTGTTTTCTGAAGTTGTGTATATTTTTTTAACAATTCAACTGCACTGGGAAGAATTTCTGTGACTGACTCGCCAACTCACTCATGCACTAACTAGCTCACTTGTTCATTGACTGAATAAACAATTCACCACACAAGCGATTGACTTACTGACAATTCGCTGAACACACATCACTTAAGTTTTTAAATGTTTGAAATACACCAATCAGCCGTAACAGTTAAAATATCTGCCTAATATTGTGTACGTCCCTCTTGTGCTGGAAAACCGGCTCAACTGATATTTAAGTTCCTGTAAGTTGTGATCTGGGGCCTATGTGGATTGAATTAATTTGTCCAGGACATCCCGCAGGAATTTGGAAGCAAAGTCAACAACTTCAACCATTATTGAAATTTGGCGCGTTATCTTACTAAAAACGCCGCTGCTATGAAAACTAAATACGGAATACTTCTGCCATGAAGGCGTGTACTTGGTTTAGAACCAGGGTTCTCAAACTTTATATTGATAGCATATTTCTATAGAAGTTCAAATGTCTGGGACGACAAGTGATGAGCAAATCCCATTTATTACATTTGCAACCAAAAGAAATGGCACTGTTTGCCCATAATTGTTTGCTTGTGAACCTAATCCACAGTCACTTTTGATTTAACAATAACTCTTATAATGACGCTGGCTCACTCTGCCAAGATCTGCCATTTTGGAGATACTCTGACCCGATCGTCTAATCATCACAATTTGTCTGGTCTCATATATTTACGCTTACCCATTATTCTGGTTCCAACACATCAACTCCAAGAACTTACTTGCTGCCTAATATAACATACAAGACAGAGGGCCACGCAAAGGAAGTACATTATATCAAATGCCTCTTACCCATGACCTCGTATACTGAGATTGAAGCATCCCAGTCTATCACAGCCCAGTGAGTCTGCTCCACACTGTAGACACCATGTATTGAGTGCACATGTAAACAGAATTACTAATGAGCTGCAGCATAAACAATCTTTAAAAAGAAAACACACCTGAGAAAATTCATTTTTACCTGAAGAACAATACAGGTTGGCTGATAGAAGTCAACCACTTGCTTGATCACAGGCTGAAAAAGTTGTCTGTAGCCTAAAAATGATAATTAGCCAACAGTATTATAATCACAATGATATTATTATGCTGATATGCATCAGACAATTAACAATCCATTCATTTTCATCTAAGACAGTGTTTTTCAAGCTTATTTGCCTTGGGCCCATATTTGTCCATGTCAGACATTGAGACCTGCATAGGCCTACACCCCCAACACATGACCCCCCACTCCCTGGCTGGACAGAAAACTATTAACATAATTTTTGCTATTTTTCTTCTTCTTCTTTTAATTATTATGATTATTACTATTATTATTAGGGCTTATGTCTATATAAAAACAATGTAGGTAAATGTACAAAAACCTGTAATATAGGTAAATATACAAGCATCTGATTCTGTCCTCCTGATTGTTTTATGCTGTATCATGTTTGTAGGAACATTATAATCCATCGCTCAAAGCCATCAAGACAACAACCCCAGAAAATTGACAGAGTTAAGCAATAAGCTTACTCTATTCAAGCACTCACTCTGGTCATCAATCCCATCCCGCAGCGGTACATTCAGGCAGTAGTAGCGACCACTCTCAGCTCCAACTTCATACATGTCACCTATGACACAATTCAAGACATTTCATAATTAAGGTATAACTGCAAAATGTATGCAGTATACAGTATGTCCATGACTGGGACAAAAGGAAAGTCAGTTTATGAAGTGTAAATCATCCTACTAACCTGTTCCTGGAAAAAAATAGTTTCCATATTTATGGAAGGACACAGTCATGACCCGATCTGTAAGATAAAAAGCTTCCTGCACTCCATCGCCATGATGAATGTCAATGTCGATGTACAACACACGTGGGTGGTACCTAATGGAAATGAAGAGATTTGGGGATAGACTGGTAAGTGATCTAGACATATGAATTAACTGATGATTAAAGTTTGCAATGACAAATCAATTTTAATAAGAACGACTGTTTAATCATCTCAGTAATTTCGAATAGATTTAGAACACCTCAAGTTAGGGTTAAAACACACTGCCTATACTCTATTGTCTACTTTATTATAAAGTAGAAAGATATAAGGGCATTTTGATGTAAAAATTATTATTGGAGTAAGTATAAAATATCAAACACACTCTCCCTTACTTAAGCAGTTCAAGTATGCTGATGACAATGTCATTGACATAACAAAATCCAGAGGCCTAGAACAAGGAGAGAAAAACAACAAAAAAGTATAAGTAAGTTGGTGATAAATCAGGGGGAAAAAAATTAGGAAGTTGTTTGGCTTTGGTATTGCTTATCAAATGTGTTATATGTAAACTTAAAGATACCATATGATGTTATGTATGATGGACAGGACACAGCTATTTCACAATTATTCAAACCCTTCATAATACTGGTGTTTTCCTGCTAGTTTTTAATGGTCTAAATTAATCTAAAACACAACTATACATTTGGGAATTATATAATGATCCGTAAATGGATTCAATTGTGATGCATATATAAATTACACCCATGAACTTGCTAAAGTTAAATTGAAATCATGGTTAAGACTAAGGACTTTCACTAAAAGTGAAAGAGGAAATTATATTATTATACCTGAAGGGCATCCGGTATAAGAGTAATGTTGTCACGGTACCAAAATTTCAGTATTCGGTACCAATACCAGTGAAAATCCACGGTTCTCGGTACCAATTTCGGT
>JBBMFX010000030.1:18408953-18435231 GCA_037832545.1 Rhabdalestes septentrionalis | reverse complement strand
TAAATAAATAGACAATTTTATGATGTAGGCCGAAAATGAGCTTCCCCTATTTGACAGACCAGTAGCCGCCACTGATATACATGTATGTATAGATATGTTAGAATGCTGTTCATATACTTCCATTGAGACTGCTGGGCTTAAACACCCCCTTCTGCAACTTGGACTTCCTGACTGGGAGACCTTAGTCAGTTGGGATCGGGAGCACCATCACTGGCACCACCACACAGAACACAGGGGCCCCCCAGTGCTGTGTTCTCAGCCCTCTACTGTTCACCCTGCTGATCCACGACTGCACAGCAATGCATAGCTCAAACCACATTATCAAGTTTGCTGATTACTCGACTATGGTGGGTTTGATAAGTGGTAATGATTAAGCAGCATACAAAGAGGAGGTGAAAAGGCTGACAACTTTTCCCTGAACGTGGAGAAAACAAAATACATGGTTGTTGACTTCAGGAGGGTACAACGTGATCAGTCCCCACCGAGTATTGGCAGCTCCTTGGTGGAGGCTGTCCAGAACACTAAGTTCCTTGTTGTTCATATCACATGGACCCTCAACAACAGCTCCAACACATGGACCCTCAATAACAGCTCCAACACATGGACCCTCAACAACAGGCTCAGCAGCCTCTCTACTTCCTGTGGAGACTGAGGAGAGTGTGCCGTGTTCTGCGGTGGGACCATCTCTGGGCAATTGCAATGTTTTGGTCTTACTTCCCTCAGGCCATCAGATTCCTCAACCACCAACATCCACACACCACCAACATCCCCCTCTCCTCCCTCACCCTACCCCCTTGAACAATGCAGACTTTAATTACCTGTTAAAATACTCTTTTTTATACTATACATTCTGTATAAAACATGACATTCATTTTGCTGCCACAAACAATTAAATGTATTTCTATTCTGCATTTTTTGGACAATTAAACTCTGTTCTGATTTTGATAAACTGTTACAAGCTGGGGAAATGTGAAATAAACATATCAATGCAATTGACATCTTGATACCTGCTGAATATTTACACATTTGCCTGAGAAATAGAAGATGGGGACTATTTTCCATAACAATTCTTCCTTTCTGTAACATTAACTGACATTAAAGCTAACATATAGCACTGGCTTTTCACCTAACTGTGTTATGCTAATGATTAATGATGTTAGCAATCATCGTTCTGCAACAGTCAGCAAATTAATATTACTGACATCATCTTTACTTTGCTTACCTCTGTCTTTGTCGCCGGCCCTTCAGATGTCCATTTTTATATTTGTAGATTGTATAGTGTACATTTAATACTGTACTGTTAATGTAGTGTTTTATTCTATTCTATTGATTTCTTCATTTTTGCTGCTTTTAACTGTGTACTGTCCAATGTCTGCTGTGACAAAGCAAATTTCCCACTTGTGGGACTAATACAGGTTTATCTTATCATATCTTATTACCTAACTTTTTATCAGTCTGCAAATTAATCCATGTTATTGATGTTATTACTGTTATTCATACAGCCAAGTAGACATCACAAACACAGGCCCAATCAAGACCAGAATGTTTCTCCTTTTCTACTTCTGGGTGAGTGTAAGCCACACCCACTAATTTCCTCTGGTCTCCCTAACAGCAGGAGAGAATTATCTAGCTGATTGCAATGAAACTAACGAAGCTAACCACAGCAAGGACTAGGGTAGCCAACCATCAGATATAAAGCACACAACAAGCAAAGTAGCAATATTGATCAAGGGAAGTCAAAGTGGACAGCAAAAGATACAACAGGACAACAGTTAAGCAGTTAAAGTATTGAGTACTGCCAAAGATAAGAACCCAAGCATTTTGCACTAGTATAGTGTTAACAGTCAATCCCAACCATGGCTGCAGAATGAGGACACTTGATGTGGTTCTTCTTCTTTGGTATCCCTACGGCGCCTCCCCATGTTATTACAATCATCAGCATCCGCATCAGCATCCAATAATATTATAATTGTATATAAAATGTCTCAAAGTTTGGCTCAACACTTTGGATTCCATGCAATGCCTCTTTCATCTTCCGTCCACTCCAATCCTGTTTCCTGCTACTTTAACTGCTCTTGCAACCTGGGAAGAACATGGGACTGTTTCTGTAAAGATCTGCAGATCTTTACAAAAGTTTTAGACTTCATCTGTCATCACTTTCCTACTTCCCTTGGTTGAAGTATCTCAATGTAAACATGGTCTGACAGCCAGGTCTGTAGAGCCACATGTCATCTATCTGTGTTACCTGCAGGGTTTAAATAATACGGCATTATAAGTATTATGATGACAATAAGGCTGATTTGGAGCCTTCTGCTCAATGCTCAGTGCATTTTAGCAACCAACTACATTTTCTGTTAATGAAATGGGAGGGTAATTGAGCAATATTCTTTAAAAAGAGGCAGCCAATTTATGTGTTGTCAGCCAAATTTATATGTCATATCAGATGTCATTTTGTACTTATGTGTCCAGCTGAAAATGAATAAGCATATGGTGTAACTTTGCCTATGGTGTAACAGCTGCACATTGCAAATGTTTAAATTGTACTGTATTATAATTGCCTGTATTACATTTGCATAAACTGTATGCATTATGAGAAAAAAGATACAGTTCACCCGACCACCTTCCTATAAATATGTGGTCAGGGAGAAAAGCTTTGAAAGCAGTGAGAAATAGGATTTGTAAATATATGCTTGTGTTTGTATTGCATATCAACTTTTTAATACAATTAATGTAGCTTAGACCTAACACAAGCTTTCTTACTTCCACCCATGCACTGCCATATCCTGCAACTAGGGGTGTTCGATATAGACATAAATTGATATCGCAGAGATAGTGAAATAGGTTTGTTGTGGCGGCTTCTTTTACTTACTTCAATTGCTTTCCCAAATAGTTGGCTAATTGGACTGGTTTGAACAACATCCACCCTCCTGAAGCCAAACCATCTCCACACAAGTGATCTTTAGAAGCGGACTGTGCAGTTGGTAGTTTGTAAGTGAGTTTAACTGGCTCTCTTTCTCCATCCATAACTCAGCATCTAGACATATAACAGTCTCATCCTGTTAACCTTCTGCAAATGCAAAGAGCACACACAGCCTGCAGACACATGCGCACCACTACAACACTTAAAGCAATGGCGTGATCAAATGTATTCTGCTATTTTACACTAGTTACAGCAGAAATACTTGTTAATGCCAGCTGCCTCTTCATTAAAACAAAAATCGCATACGATACCTGCCACATGCTCTGAAGCTGTCCTAGACCAGTATTTCCTACTGCCATTTCTTAAGGCCCTCCAGTTTTCCTTGCTCTCACGAACCTGATGACTCAAGTCAAAACACAGTACTATGCAGATCAGTAGTTCCTCTTTTCTGTCTTGGCTTCCATCAAGGTTTCTTCACAATTATTTCCATGTAAGCAAAGAAGTGGCAGCTGTATAGCCTAGTGGTCAGGGTGTTGACCTTCATGTATTTATACCCCAGTCTTTGGGTTTGGTTTTGTCAGTTAACTGTGGCTCGTCCTGTGTTTAAACCCATGGTGGTTCCTGTGGCTCTTTCCATGGCTTTGCCTGGGTTTCCTCTGTTTCTAAAAGTGGTGTTTATTGTGATTCCCCTGCTTTACTTCTTTGTTTTGTTTCCTAATTTCAGTTATCTATACAGTGTATATTTTTAGTTTAGTTTAGTTTTATCTGCATGTACATCCACCTCAAGTCCTACAT
Source organism: Rhabdalestes septentrionalis (assembly GCA_037832545.1). Lineage (NCBI taxonomy): Eukaryota > Metazoa > Chordata > Actinopteri > Characiformes > Alestidae > Rhabdalestes > Rhabdalestes septentrionalis. The sequence continues at coordinate 18,431,516 of JBBMFX010000030.1, read as the reverse complement.
TCATGAACTGTGTATTGATCTGGGCCTATATTCACAAAATTGATCAGAGTAGGAGTGCTTATCTAGAATCTGTCCATTTTAGTAAGGTGTGCGGTAAGTGATCCTAGATCTGAACTCCCATCTGTTAAACTTCATTAATACAGACCTTAAACATTAAATGTGTAAAACAGTGTCAAAAAAGTTTTAAAATCACAAGGGAGATCTGCTTTTAAAAAGCATGTCATCTCTCCTTTGTTTTAAAATCAACTCAATTTAAACCTACATTTTGAGGCCTTTATTGTATTTTCAACCATTGATAATATTGCTTTTCAAACATATCCAAAAACAGTTACTTGACCATATAACTGCAAATAGTTTAGAATTTTTTTTACCCTCAATACACGTAACTGAAAACATATGGAGTGGACAAAATATCAGAAATGGCAGGCAAAAAAGGCATTTGAAATTCATACTGGGTTTAAGGCCATTTATCAGTGTGTGTCAGCTATAGAATATGTGCTTTGAAATATGAGGTTTTTTTTGTTTTTTTGTTTGAGGAGCAAAAATAGGGCCCTCTCTGTAATGTCAAGTAAGGTAATATGGTTTAAAACGTTTAATGTCTTACTACACATATTAGAGTAAATAATGGGATAAAAACCAAAATGTCCTCAGTGTTTGATGCCAACTTCTGAACATGGTGGGAGGTGTGTAAAGATTCACTGGGACTCATAATTGCCCTGTACAGGTCTGGGCCAGTGCTTGGATGCGAACACTGTTCTATGATGTCCCCACATTTGTCTGTACACACTGGTAAAGACATTTCTGATTTCACTTTTAATCTCGGACATAGAATTCCCCTTCATCTTTCAAAAAACGTAATTTTTTTCTGCCAATCCCATAGTAGAAGAATAGTTTAATCCCATAGTAAATAGCAGGATTTCCAGAGGCACTGATGCTTTGCTAATTGCAAAGCATGGCCCTAATCATTATTAGTCAGCTGGTTTTAATACATTTTAAATTTCTGTTATTTTAACCACCCATTGTATTATTTATAGGGCATATAAATGGAGAAGAAATATGACACATTGGGATATTTCTTTTAATATTTTAGTTTTTAAAGGAAAATTCCAACATCTGTTTTAGATCTGTGTGGTGTGTTTGTAATTGTTTATAACAGAATGTTTTCTTTTCTCTGAAGTAAGATGTAATTCAATATGTGCTATGTTTATATATATAATAATAGTGGTTATTTCTGTTGGAATGGCAAACTACTTTAACAGCATGTCTAATGAAAATACAAAGAAAATTAACAAAGCTTATGATTCTACATTCATTCTTAGAATAACAAGAACAAAAACACTTAAAGGCACAGAGGAAAGTCTATAATTCTTCACTCTCATACAGAGGGGCAGTGTGGCGAGGGCTACTTTCAGACCCCAAGGAGGAAAACTGGTTGATGACAGGAAGCATCTTCAGTGGCTTGTTTGGAGGGCCTGTCCTATGCAGCCGTGCTGAAATAAAAACAATTCATCATCACTGGTTAGAAAAAAGAGAACTAACACCTAGGAAGATGGATGAATAAATGTTTAATGAGCTTGATGAATACTAAATACTTTTGTAGAATCCAGAAGTTATTTATAACATTGAATGTATGGATCTACTTAGAAGAGTTTTACAGTTAGGCCACAAGAAAACAACAATCTTAGCTTAATAAATGTTAGTTTATTATTTTTTTAGGCCGAGCATGTCCTCTCTTGTACATCACTGAACACAAACTTTTCAGAGAATGAGAAGTTGATAAATGTTTAAATAATACTGGTAAAACCTACACTGCACTTCCCTTCACTAGCCACATTTTAAAATACAGCATTCAATGTTCTGGTCAACTCTGTTATATCTGTTACTAAACTATATAAAAATCTGCAAAGATTTTTTCTTCTGGTGGTATGTCTCTCCTTTTTTGTGGAGGATCTTGAGGATGCTCTAGCAATATATAAATTATTTGTCAAATATTTTATGATAATGCAGCGAATCTCAATATATTAAAAATAACAATTTGAAAAGTGTTTTGAGGTTGCTGAAAAATGACAAGTCAAATTTTAATTAATTCCCTTAATTTCCATTTGTTATGGATTCTTGGCCATTTTAATGTAAATGGAACATTTATGGTTACCACTCCATTTTAAGAAAGGTTTTGTTTTAAAAATGAACATTCGATGAGTTTATCCAAACTACCCTCTCCCCAGCTACTTCCACCAGCTCCTCCAGAGGAAGGCCAAGGTGTTCTCAGGCCAGTCGAGAAATATAATCCCCCTAGCTTGTCCTTGTCATGGCCTGAGGTCTCCTCCCTTTCGGGCATGCCCAGGCCTCTCATCTTGTCTCAAAGGGAGAGCCTGGTCACCCTGCGGAACAAACTTATTTTGGCCACTTGTAAATGCAATCTGATACTTTCGGTCACTACCCAGAGCTTGTGACCATAGGTGAGGATGAGGATGTAGATGGACCAGTAAATCAAGAGATGGCTGTATGTACTGGAAAAGTCCAGAACAGCTGTTTGGTGCATGGCCATAGGCATGTCTTTCTCGGACGAGACGCATATCTAACCCCCCACCCTGAACCATGGCCAAGATGCAGACCTATGCTCACCCCCCTGGCCCCCATCAGAAGACACAATTACAAAATCAGTTATTGATTTGGGGCCACAGGCATTCTTATGCCATGTTCACTTATGGACACACTTATGAACATGGTGTTCGTTATTGACAAGTCATGTGATGCACAGAAGTTCAAGAACAGAACAACACTTGTGTTCAGATCAAGGAGACCATTCCTCTCAGTCGTGATGTCTCTGCCCACTTGAGTGTTGAAGTCTCCCAGCAAACAATGGAATCCCCCTGTGGTGCGCTGTCCAGCACCCCAAGAAGGCCAGACTCCAAGAAGGCTGGATACCCCAGACTGTCTTTCGCCACATAGGCACAAAAGACAGTCAGAGACCTTTCCCCAACCTGATGGGGCAGGGAATCGACCCACATTCACTGGGGTAAACTCTCATCTTAATGAGCTGGGCTGAGCTGTAGCCCCACCCCTGTCAAGTGCTGCTCACCCATGGCAACTTTAGAAAAGAAGAGTGTGCAACCGCTCTCCAGGAGATTGATTCCTGAAACTAAGCTATCCGTTGAGGTGAGACTGACTATATATAGCCAGTATCACTCGGTACAGGCTCCTTCCCCACCAGAGAGGTGACATTCCATGTCATAAAACCAGTTTCTTCAGGCAGGGATTGGTCCACCAGGACCTCTGCCTCTGGCCACCACCCAATCCATGATGCACTAGACTCCTACGGCTCCTCTTGTAGGTGGTGGGCCCCACAGACAAAGGCCTGGCTCCATAGTGGGGACCATGTATCCCTGGTCTGAGCGAGGGTAACAAGAACCTTAATGTTTTCTCCATGGGGGTCTTCCGAATTGCTTTTTGACTGACCTCTACCCTAGGACCTGTTTGGCCTGAGAATCTACACCAGGGAAAAATACCCCTGACAGCATAGCTCCTCTGGTCACTGAGTTACCCAAACACCTCCTCCACATTAAGGTGACAATTTATGGGGTGGGTTTTTGTAGAGTTATTTTAAGTTATTTATAGAGAAAATGAGCCCCATCTTGACAACATTTCAGTTAAATGTGTGAATTAGTTTAGTCTTAAAAACGAATTAGACATATAGTTGACATATAATGAATGGATGTAGAGACAAAAGATTTTAAGGAAGGCAAGGTTTTTCATTATTTTATATTTATTGGTTTATTTATTGGAATTTATAGCCCAACTTGTCTCACAGAGTTGACAGACGTTTCTGTAAGTGCATAGATTTTAGAGTAAATATTTAAAGTCATCCAGGTTTAATATTAGGAAATGGTAAACAATAATGTCTTCTAAGACAATAACAAAAGTTGAAAGGAAAAAAATTTATATACTTGAAATGTACCTGCAATCCTGGAATGGGTCATATGCTAGCCTTGCCTGTTTCCTGGTGTCCATCAAAATTGTCTATTGTATTTTTTTTATAACTTATGAAAATGAAATAGAAACATTAATACAAAACCAAATCAAGGTTTTAATTGCATGAAAATTTATGTGATTCAGCTTAACAGTACATGCGTCTTGTTTAGAAAGTGGGCTTCTTCCCCATCTTCCCCTTATGTGTTTTGATTGAATTTACTGAATAAAATCAACTAAAATTGAATTTGAAGGTGTTTATAACTGAACTAGATAACAGATTCACTCCTGTTAATAAAGTGTGACAAATATTTAGATTCACATAACAAGAATACATACTTGCCACGTCCAGCCTGGCATTGCAATTAGACATTCCAGCCTCATTAATGGCAGACACAGTGTACCAGCCTGCATCAGACTTCACCACTCGTTCAATGAGCAGACAATGATTTCCCGAAATGTCATGGGACAGACTAAAGGATACAAAGGGCAACATTAATGTGATTTATACAATTGTACCAAATATGATCATGTAACATTTCTACAAACTAGCTTTTAGCACTTATCCAAATTGAATGGTTTTCTTAGGCAGGCGATAGATCTAAAAACAAATATTTATTTCAAGTAGAAATTACAGTATAAATTGTGTTTTTCTACATGATGTTGGACTAATTAGCTAATGTAAGCTTGGAATATTTGAACCAGTATCTAATTCTCTATCATGCATAATACACTCTTTTCTTGCATGGTTATGAGTTGTTTGTTCCCCTTCACAGTAATGTCTACTGCCAGCTGAGAATATGCTTAAACATTAATTAAGTCATTTATATTTTATATATTTTAATTGAAGGATTTGCGAATATTTTTTAAAAATTCGAATTCAATTCAAAGAATGTATTACTAAAAAGAAGATATATACAAATATTTATGAAAAACAAGACATAAAATGACTTAAAAGTAATCATATTCATATTCTAATTTATATTTTAAGCAATGCATATTTTAATTGACTTATGTTTTCATCACCAGTTGTTATTTGTCCTTCACTTTTTTGAGAGTAGCTTCAAGCAATTATCTGAAGAGCTGACAAAAACAATTAAAACAGACCAGGAAAGTTGACCAGTAAATAATCAATAGAGGCACAGACATGTATTCAAATGTTCCTTTACACTGAGATCACTTGTCCGACCTCATATATAAAAGTAGCTTTATTTAATGGCAGAATGACTTGATACATAGACAGTCATCCTAAGCTTCGAACTCAATATAAATATTTTAAATAAGACTTTCACAAGTAATATGCAATACATCATTTGTTCCTTTACATTTGGAAATTACTAGGGGTGGAGCCGAACCCGAATACAATATTCGAAAAGGCACAAAATAACGTGTTTTTTACGAATACCATATTTGGACTAATACTTTTCAAATACTTTGATGTTCCAATAATTCGGAATCAGACAAATTAAAATACATTACTTAGATGCTTTATGGTGCCAAACATACCTCATTCTGTTCGGGTCGATGCGCAACATTTCCTTGTCTTTTTTCCAGTAGATCTGTGGAGAAGGTGATGCAGCGACCTTGCATTCTAAACTTACTGTGTCACCCTCAAGGACCCGCAAGTTCTGCATTTTAACCACAAACGTGGGAGGACGTTGCAGTTCCTGAGCTAATTAAAGAATAAAATAAGTTTTTTTTTAAAGACTAGGTGTGAAAGACCTTAAAATGATTAGACCATTTAATGCGGACCCACCAATTACATCCAAACGCAGTGAAAAACGACTCTCTCCAGCACGATTCCTTGCAATACATTCATATACACCTGCATGGTGAACTGTCACAATCTCTATGATGAAGGAATGGACACCTTTCTCACACACAAGCATCTTATGATAATCATCAGGTCGGATAGCTTTTCCATCCAAATACCAAGTAACATCTGGGGTTGGTAAACCTCCAACCTAAGGAAAAATATTTCACTTTAGAAGATGCAAATTCAGTTGCACATTAAGTATGAACATTACCAGTAAAATGGAATTTTTGTTGAGTGGGAAACATCATTTACAGGCAACAAACTTAAATATAACAAATTTTGCACAGAATTTTTATTTCTTAGTTTAAAATATTGAAAACATTCCAGGTCACAGTTAATATTCCTGTGCAAAGAGGTTATGGTCTTTATAATATTTTAAATTCAGCAAATAATATATGTGCAAATATATATATTCTCTGTAAATGAAATGTGCTTGTTTTTACAGTAGTTGTTACCTGTTAGTCATATCTAAATTGGTTGCCAATGTAAATTTTACAAAATTCAGCAACAGCTTAACAGATTTATTAAATAAGGGGTATCAGGTAATTTGCCTTAAAGTCAATCCTGCAGAAACGGCCCTCCTCCACAACAAGGTCCTGAGGCACCTGAATGAATCGAGGGGCATAACATTTTTCCTGGATGGCAGAACCCTCAGTTACTTCCCCTTCAGAATGAAATGTGCTGCTGCTGGAAAACACATTTTGTTGGGGTATGGTCAAAAGTTCAGAAGTTTTATTTAAATGTCTTTGGTTACATGATACATATTATTTCAGGGAATATATTATATGTTCCAAACATTTTTACACAATTATGGCTTGCATTTTAAAGTTGTACAGACTAATTTTACTAAAAGCGTTCCAGTTTTCACATACTATGGGGAATATGACCCAGAAAATAAAAGCATGCCCATTTACAACCAGGAAATGCAACTAGATATTTCCAATTGCTCTTTCTTTATTTTTTTTAATCTGATCTGGTCTTGAATCCCCCTCCCTTCTTCACCAGAAAGACAACAGATCTACTTGACACATACCTACAAGGCATAAATTAGCCACATGCTTTCTCATGCATACGCTGGTAATGAGACACTTCATCTGAGTGAAAGTCAAAGGTAGGCTTTCAATGCCGATAATTCATCACTTCTTGGATTCATGCAAATATTTTAGCCCATGCTTTCACAAAGTAATTATTAGGGCATGTGGGTTTATGTGCAGGTTTGCAGTACATGTAAAAACAACAAGACACCAACAAAAACAAGGGCACATGCAGGGATTTACCATGTTAATCCAGTCTGCTGACCTTGAGACCCTGTCTGTTAAAGTGGATGTATGGTTTAGGCAATCATTTTTTATATCCAAACAAAATTAAATCCTTCAAAGTTCAAAATATGATGAATGATACAGTGGTTTGGATATGCCACTCAATTCCATTCATTTTTCAGAGAATATGAGTGATAACACAAAAACCTTGGCTGAAGCCAACCACTAACAACTGTGTTTACTCTTTTGAAATCATAATCACAACACTCAAAGGACCCGGATTAAAGTTTATATACCGTGGTGATTTGGCCTGATAACATGCACACAACTTGACTCAAACGGGTTTGAATGGCAGTTAAACGTAACCATCTTCACCTGTGATCTGTTCGCTTGTAATTAGTGGGTGTGGATAAAATGTCAATGAGTTTCTGGACTTCTGACAGAAACTTGCATCTTTCATCCAGTGCTGCACTGACGTTTTTTGGATTCTAAGTCATGGGGAAAGCAAAAGAATTGTTAAAGGACCTGCAGGAAAAGGTAGTTGAACTCTCTAAAACAAGAAAGGTATATAAAAAAAAAATCTAAGGAATTGAGAATGCCAATCAACAGTGTTTAAACTCCAATTAAGATAAGAAAAATTATAGCCAATTGTCTATAGCAAAATAAAGTGAAGGTTCTGTAGCGGCCATCTCAGTCGCCTGACCTCAGTATCATTGAGACACTCTGGAGAGACTTCAAATGTGCAGTTCATGCAAGACGGCCCAAGAATTTACAGGAACTAGAGGTGTGTTGTCAAGAAGAATGGGCAGCTTACCATCTGAGAATACAAAGACCCTCATTCAAAACTACCACAAAAAACTTCAAGCTGTCATGAATTTTAAAGGAGGCAATACACGGTATTAAGAACAGGGGTTTGTAAACTTTTAGTCAGGGTTGTTTGAGTAGTTTGTTTTTGGGTAGTTTGTGTCTTTAGCCAACCACTAACCATGAGTCAAAGAAAAGTTTTTGTGTTTATCATTCATATTCATATGTTTAAGAAATCATAAATTCTGCCAGGGTATGAAAACTTATGAGCACCACTGTATGCTTTAGATTCTAAATCTACCTTTACAAAACGCACTGCATCCACCTAGCAGAAACAAAAGCTAAGTCCTGTCCACCAGGAGAAACACATTCAGGAGACTCAATTACTCAAAACACCAAAATTATTAGGAAATCTATCAGGTGATTTATCTTTTCAAAACATACAGTAGATGCTTAGCCTGTAGTCAATGAGGAGTGAAGCATGCGTATTTCCTATGCTAATTTGTGTTGCGTTATATTTAGTGTGTGCGAAGCATCGGGTACGAAGTATCTGTCTTTTTTGCCGCTTGCCCCTACAACAGCTTTTCACATAATAGCTTGTTTATTGGAGCATGGGGGCATGATGGATGGTCACTAAATTACTCCCTGAGACCAGGCCTGATTTTTGCACAAAATTGATAGAATTGTGAATGGTTCAAATCTTTAAAAAAATATGATTTAGTTGGAATAACTTGATAAATATCAATAAACAAATACTATTACTGAATGCAACTAATAATAACATCAATATTTAATGTGAGGTATTAACAAAAATACTGAAAAATACAAGAATTCAAACTGTGTTTTTTACCTGTTTAAGCTGAAATTCAGAAGAATTCTCAAAATCAAACACAGAAGCAGCATTAGCATGACCCAGCAACCTGCGAGCCATGCGTTCTTCGTAAGACAGCTTCTGTTTATAGACAAGAAATGAGTTTGTTATTTCAAATAACAGTATTTGAGGTAGAAAATATTGGCAAAGACAGACTCCTAAGTAGTTTGCTAGGAGGTTGACAGAAGAGATGATGCTGGTGCAATTTTGATCAAAGAGGCTTCACCTCAGATCACTTTTTGCTTAAGATTTCACAACTGGCAGATGACATGACTTTTTTTTTTTAATTTGTGTAATACTTTTCTCCTGTGCCTCAAGCATATAATACGTTTATAAATAATATGAAATGTGAAATTTATCCCAAAGAGATTAGTCCCAAATTCCTTTAAAAATTATTCTAATCCTATTTCAAGGAGATTAATTAACTCATGAAAACCTACTTTATTTTAGGTGAAAATAATATATCATATCCTTTACTGTTGTTGGACAAGATTGAAACTTTTACACAAAGTGTAAAAATAAAATTAAAAATATAACAGGAGAAGGCTTGGCTCTGCAATTTAAAAGAGGCTAAGGAAGTACATCTCAAAAGTTATAAGATATAATAAGATATTATTGTCTTATGGCTAAGTGAACAGACAATATTTTTTGTACGTTTTCAAAACTCATCATAAACCAAATTTTAATTGTGAAACATCTTCAAAGTGTTGGACTGGCCCACAGCCTTTTAATAAAAGCAAAATATACTAAAAACACATAAAAAATCGAATATGATATTAAGCCATTATGGATTTTTATGTGGTTCGACAGAACAACGTCATAACCTTTAAAAATGATGACTGGACAATGTGCCTACCCAGACAAAAGTGTTTTGAGCAATAAATATCAATCAATAACTATAAAACAATATCTACCTGCTGGGAGCCAGTGTCAGAGCAATATTTAAAAAGTGTAAGTTTATCTGTTCTGTTTTATGAACATTTTTGTATACTGCATCATGGAATGCAGGAAATGCCAGGAGATTTCAAGTGACAATCTGGCTGTCCTTGACAATACAAGTAAACTTGAAGTTGATAGTGATTTTCTTGCAGTATATCAGCTTTAGTAAAAATCTGAAACTTGCAGAACTGATAAGAGGTTATGGTCTTTATTGTACATAGCACACCTCCCTTTTTCACGGTACCAAGAGACTCATCCTGTTAAAATATGGTCTAAATAAAAAACTAAATAAAGTCATTAAAACAACTATAATGAAATAAGAAAACAGAATCAAATATTTAATTGTGAGCCTATTAATTTAATTTGAGGTCTTTAATGGGCATAAACAATTAGTAAATATTAAATTAATAAATACATAGTTTGAATTTGAAATAATAGATGCCTTATATCAAGTTACTTTATACCCATGTAGTATCAGAGATATTTGGATGCACATATGTTGATCACATGAAAGCACAAGGAGGGGGGAGATTGAAGTTCCCTCTTTTGGAGCAGCAGAACCTGAAACATTAAAACCACACTCGTGTCAGCCGATCCTTACACCTACAGGTTTTTTTAAATATGAAAATACAGAGTATTCATGGGAGTCATCTTCCACTGGTTCACAATTTAGGGCCAAACTAGAAAAAGCTACTTTTTGTGCAATGTGTAGTTATAATGAGCCCAAGTTGAAAAGCACATTATATTTGGAAAAACTTGGCTCAAAGAAAGCTCTACAGATAAACATACATACATTTGCACAAGCCATATGTGTGTGTGTAAATGTATGTATGTGTATGCATGTGTATATGTGTGTGTTTGTGTGTGTACATGTGTGTATGTATGTATGGACACACACACACACACACTGCAGATATCCTCACCTATTCACGCATGCATGCAGGCTCAGTTAATCACTCTTGAATGCAAAGGTGAATGCAATAAAAATTGAGTCATTTCTGAAATACATGTGTACATGATCAAATTAGTCTATTAACAGATATCAAGTGAAAACAAAGCTGAGAGAGAGATACAAACATTCAGAGTGAAATCTCTTCTGCCATCAAGAAGAGAAAATATTGTGATTTTGGTACAACTGAAACATTGATTCCAGTGACTGTTGTCAAACTCAGTTTGGTTGTTTTTAATTGCAGCTAAAACAGATTTTTGGGTACAGATTTTAGTGTGGTGGATTTCATCAGATGGCGTGACACCATGTCATTTGGTGTGACATTCAGAATTTTGAAAATAATGAGGACTGCTTTAGTTATTAATCATAAAATCATCAATGTGGCACATAGAGAATCGTGCCACCAAACGTTACAAGCATTTTGGTACTTTTATAAAAAGATTTTCCCAAATTAATTTAAAGTATATTGAAAGATTATGAGTAAAATCTGTCTAGGAGTGTTGATAAAGTAATGTAATGCAAAATGTAACATATTTGCATAGTAACATGCTATACTTTCATATAGTAATGATCAAGATTCAGCATTCATTGTTTTATATTATCAAATTATAAGAAAGTTTAATTTAATACTCAATAGTATTCATGTTACACCATTTGACAATTTTCATCACTATGGTAATAAACTAGTGAATAAATATAAAGTTCAGGACAAACTCTACAAGAAAATATATATATATACAATTCATAAACTAACACAAACCCTGTGTGCTCAAGAATTACAAACCCAAAAAACCCTGACAAAACCCTAAAGTTAGAGCCTGCCACAAATGTGGCTCACTGTTCCTGCTGAAGGCTCACTTCAGAGGGCGAGTGTGGCACAAGCCTGCATGGTGGAGCACCTGAGGAAGCCTCAGACATCCTGGGCTGTTGGTGAGCGGATGGGAGACGCGATTGCTGTGGACGCTTCTTTTGCCTCAGAACCGCAGATCTCCCACCTCACCAATGCATGAGCCACAGTGGGAGCTCCACTGTGGTTGGATCTAGGACAACGATGCACTCCATAGCCAACATTGGGTATCCATTGATCCACCTGCACATCCAGAACCCAGGTTCACTTCCTCATCCTCCGACTCTCCACCGCGCAACTCAGTTCACCCCCAAGCTGGGTCCAGCTCGCCACCCTTTCAGACACTCCCCACATTTCCAATGGCTCGTCGCCTGATCTACTGCACCTGTTAGATAGGCTGGTCCATCTGTCACGTTCCCCCACATATTCTCCCAAGCACTCCAAACAGGTGCACATGCAGACTTCCATTTTTATTCTTTCATTGTCAAACTTAAATCAAAAGGCACAAGGGCCCAAAACTGAACTGTAAACAAAAGACAAACCGGGAAACATTCACACTTGAATCAGGATAATGGTGGCCCAGCACTCAGGACTAGCACCCAGGTCCAACACTTAAGAGCTTAAATATAAAATCCCAAATCCGAATACCCAATCACAAGCAAGACATGCTTTCTTATGTGCACATCAGCAGTTGAGACAAATAATAAATTAACACAATTATTACATAACAGAAAAACCTGACGGCCTCTAGTGGCTGCCAACTGTCACTGTCCCAAGACCTGACATGTATCTCATTTTAATCAGGAATAAAAGCTTGTAATGGTCACAATGTCCATTCAAACCTTTACTTATAAGGATAAATGTGGAAATCCAGACCTATATGACAAAGAGCAGAACCAGAGTAGAGACAGAGGACAAATAGATTTCATGATTTGAACTCAAACCTTAAGGATCTAAGTATTTGTAGAAGTCATAATTGGGGGTTACCCAAAAGAATCATACAATCAAAATGATCAATCATTTAAAATTAGTTTAATTTAATAATTATGGTTAAATTAGACTGTGTATTTAATTTGTCCAGCATGTTTGGACTTGTTAGAAAATTCTGATAACAACAAGAATAAAGCTGCAGGTTTGAATACCTGACATTTAGTCACTTTCAGTGATCTTATCAATACCATTACTCATCCTATCATTTCTCACTTTAATCTTCATTTGTGATTCTGTGTGTTTTATGTTTGTTTCATCTAGTTAATAAATGTTGTCTTATTGTGATTCCTTTTCTTGTTCATGAGGCAAAGTCCCTTCGTGGCTGGTAAATGCACCTATGTTCTTATTATAGGATAAAATTGATCCTAATAATTCCCCTTTTATTCAAGCAATTTTTTATAACTGCGCAATTAAGAAGAGGATTGGTCACCCTGTGCAAACACACTGATTGTTCAAAAGCTCATTTACATATTGCAGCATTCCGCAATAACAGTTCTCCAGAGACTTAAATTGCAATAACAATAAACATACAATATATTGTACAGTTCCATGACACCATGTCTACAACATGCGTGCAAATTATAGCTGACTTTTTTATTTATGCCATCACATATATACACTCTGGGAAACTAAAAGTTTTAATTGTCAGTACCAGTACAATTGCTAAAGTCACTAATGTAGAAAATGGCAACAAGCATCAGAAACTGAACAGACTGAGGCATGGCATTTGAGTGCTTTCAGGTCTACCTTGTTTTCCCAGACTGTGAGACTTTTCTGCATGGTATAGTCATGGCCGGATCAATGCACAGGCCTTATATGGCTTTATATGGCAACCTGTAACCTAGGGGCCCCTGGCCATGTTAATCCGGCCCTTGGTACAGTATAGTCAAGGATGGAGCTATTGTTGCAGTTTGTGGTTTAGGTGCCTTAAATGAACCAGCCGGCCAGATAATTTTGGGCCGGTGTGGATGTCCGTCAGAACCCAACCAACCCCCCAGGAACAACGGCTAGAGGGGCCGGTCTCGCCTCAAAATGCCCGGGCCGATTCTTGGTCCCAGTTTAGTCCTGGTCCTGCCCCAAATATGATCATCGATCCATTCAACGAAAATTTCCTGGCACCACCACTGAGTATCTTACATATGAAATGTGTCTCAAACCATGGTCCAAAGGACCAAAAATGGATCCAAACAAAATGGAAACATGGTTATTAACACCCATTAAACAAAAGGAAAAGAAAAAGATCCAGAAGTAGAATGAGTCACGGTGGCACATTGGGAGAGGACAACATAAACTGCAGAAACTCACTTGATAATAGTAACATTTATAATAGTATAGTGGCAATAAAAATAATGGGTCGCTTCATTTTCCTCTATTTAAATGGACTGACAGCTGAATTGACACCACACCAATCCGTGTCAGCTATAGGGAGGTGCAGCTCACATAGATGGTGATGATAGATGCACTTTTGTCATGCAAAGGTCTTTAGAGCACTTGCAAAATTGCAATGTGAAACCAGAGCTAACTGAATCAAATGATGTGAAATGATGCAAATAGTGAATGTTGAAAAGAAATTAAAGAAAAAGAAATCAAGAAAATAGAAACATGTTCTTATTTCTATCTAGTTTATTTAGTGTTTAAGGGGTATTATTGAGCTCTCGCGGTATATGTTGTTTTTTCACCCTTTTTGAGACTGATTCTTTAAATTATTTTCTTTTAATAAAAATATAAGATATTTTCAAATACCTGATTGTTCTTTTGTCGAGCCTCTTTACTGCGTAGCTTCTTTTCTAAATCTTGAATAAGAGCGTCCTTCGAGCCCTGAATCTCTTCATCTGTGGAACGCTGATGGGTTTGAGAAACAGTCTTCTTCAATATTGGTTTTGGCAACCTATGAAATAAAATCCAATGACAAAGCCTTCAGTACATTGTTTTAAATGGTTGTGTAATAAATATTCAATTGACTACAAGATAGAAAACGTACGTTTTCGGAGTTTCCCCGAAATTAACTGACTGAGAGACAAGTGAGGAATGCTGGGGAATTGCAGCTGTTATCATAGACTTTGAAGACATTTGGGGTGGAGTTGGTGAAACAATATTTGTTGACATCTGACTTGGGGGTGGTAGCTGGATAGTCCTCGGGGACTCGGACTGAGGCACAGACTTAGAAATGTATTTGCCTTGGGAAGTTGGTTGTGAAGGTAGTACAGAGCAAAGAAAATCTGATGCAGATGATGTTTTGTCATCACACCGAGAACTTGTTATTTTAGGGATCAAAGTCACACTAGTGCGCATGGCAACAGGAGGAGGTGCAGACTGAGGAGGGCTGTTTGGAGATGCAGTAGTTGCAATTGGTGAACTAAGATTTGAAGAGAAAGGCGAAGGGCTGCTGCCATTGGACTGGAGACTGTCATAGCTTGGGGCCTGGAAGCTGGGCTGAGACTGGATAAAGTGGCGGGGGCGCTCATAGTTGAAGGCGCAGGGTGGATAGAGCGTGGGTGAAAACGTTGGGAGGTCAGCCAAACTTTTGGTGGTGCTGCTAGGTTCTGCTTCGTGATTCATTTTGCTTGAAGGGGTGAATGGTTTAGGGACAGTATTTTGGAACTTGTTTGGCAGAGACATGGGAGTGTGGAAGACCTTTGTCGCCTCTATAGAGCTCTGAGTAGCAGAGCTAGAGTCCCTTGTAGTGTATTTAACAGTCTTCTCAGGTATACAACTCACAGGCTGAAACTCTTGCATCCTGTTGAACAACAATTAATTTTATAATTATTCATGTGTTCAAATGCACAAAAGGAAAATGGTGACAAACAGATGTGCTACATTTGCCATAAAATGTAACAATTTCACATATTTACTCTCAAGTGACCATAATGCAGTATTATAAAACTGAACATAAAATTGTTTTACTTTACTTTTATAGCTTTTCCAGTTTTGCTACAAAAACCTAACCCAAATCCACTAACCAGGATTAAATGTGCTTTGGGTTCTGAGGATATTGGTGATGAGATGTGATGTTCTGTCTTCGCTACTGATAATAACAGAGTCTAAAGCACTTCGTCTTATTCACCAAAATCAGTGTTGCTTGGATCATTTTAATCCTAAATATCTAAATGTGTAAATATTGCTTAGTGATTTTAAACAGCATAAATAATTTCTGTATTTTTCAGGCAAAGGAAGAACCAAGCCTACAAAGAGGTGCATTTGTCCCACTCAAAAATGTTACTGTGGACCCTTGAAGTTTGCACAATGAGGCAGGTCTAGTCAGTGTGTTTGCAGACATTTTTAGACATGGGTTTCTTTCTTCTTAGTTCTTAAAATAAATTTTAACAAACGCGCCAACAATGAATATCAAGAGCATACCACAAGATCAGGGGCCGATATCTGATGCAGCCTGAATTTAGACCATGGTCATGAACACTGCATTGTGATAGGACACTGATTTTCACAATATTCCAGTGTTTTATCACAATAGCTTGCGACAATATCATCTCATGTTAACACATACTGCGTTATGGTACTGGACATACCACATTCTGATAACACAAGCCAAAAACTGTACTGTAATATTTGGACCCTGGACAAATTGACATGTAACGTTTTAATTGTAATAATACAAGAAAGTGCTCCCTAAGGTGACCATCACTTTACTTGTCGTATTGCCTCTTTCTTATACCATAGGTCACAACCACAAAGATATCTCATGAAAGACTGAGGCACTTATAGGAACATTTTCCTCTGTAAGACATGTATTCCTCTAACAGTTTAAACAGTAACTTCTAACAAACAATATTGCAGGTTTATTAACATTCAAATTATTCTTCTTCTGTTTACTCTTACCAGCAAAATTGCTTAAAATTCTTTCTTTTAACTTAATCCATCAGTTCTGTGTTCTCACACATAACATTTACAACCTGTTAACACTTTTTACATAACATAAAATATTCCACCAAAGTATTGGTGGCCTAATCTGTGTTTTACTGTTCACTGTGGACATTCTGAATTATGCACTTGAGAACTGAAAACATTGACATAACATTGTCTGGAATCCCCTGCATCACAAAAATAGATTTTATCTAAAGTGGCCATTTGTCACATGCAAAAATACCACAGCACAGTACACAGTGTGAATAATGTAAAATAGTCCGCTGCAGCCCATTTACCCAAGTAAAGCAGTGGGCAGAAATGATACCTCTCCTGGGGAGCAGTGTGTGGGATACCTTCCTCAAGTGTGCCTCAGTACTGGCATTGGCAGACCTTCAATTGGAACCCATGACCTTACGATCACAGTGGCAGATCCCTATTAACCAGGACACCAGTTACCCCATGCTCTGTCAGGAATGTCATAGTAAATTAGGGGTTCTTCAGTGTTATTCCACCTGAAAGTGTTACACGCAGTACACTTTAACACAACATCCAGCTACAGCATGCTGGGCCAGTACATGACATCCCTTGAATTAGATTTTACTGAGGTGACATTCGTGCACTTTGCCCTGCATGCCTACTCATAAGCTGTGAGGAACAAGATCTCTTGAAGAGGACTCTATTGAAACAGGAGATTTCTTCCCTAAAATTCCAGCATTTTCTTATGTTTGCAGGAACTTCTTGTATTTATACAGGCTATCCTGTTTGAACTATGTTCATGACCATCTGAAACTCTTTATCTGCAGCTGTTGCCATCTTGGATGCATTCAGCTTTGCATTTGACTTTGGTAAGTGAGCCGACAATATATTTACTTGTAATTCATCTTCCAAGAGTGGCTCTAAAGGCTATTTCAGGTAGGCTTAGCTAAACATGTCTGCTCTTTACCTGGCCTATACTAGTTACTTGAGCCATTCAAAGCTCTTCTGAGCTTGAAACCATGGTTGGCATCATGTACCTTTGCCACTTTTGGATATATGTCGCTAACTTTCAGATCAAATTCAGCGGTGGTGTTTTCTTTTTTGTTTTCATCAGCACTCATTAAACATTTTCTGTAGGTTGGACAGTTTTTTGGCTTGTGTGTCTCCATATCTACTGCATTTGTGTTAGTGTTAGTGCTCTCTTGTCTTGGACTTTCTGTAATCTTATTGACAGAAATTTCTGCTTCCTCCTGCAGCACTTTCATGTAGCTATAACATGTGTCTAAAGCCTTTGCTGGGTTCAAATCAATTTCTCTAAGTAGCCTGGCTCTTACAGTGTCCTTGTGATAGCCACAGAAAACACAGACTTTAATCAATCTGTTCCTTAAACATTATATGTATATATACAATACCCACGCTGGTCAAGCAGCGTGTCACTTCTCATCCCCTCTGGGCTTCAAGCACTGCTAATCATGAACCATCTCAGTCTTGGTCCCCCAGTTGGGGAATGAACTCCAGGGTCACCTGAAGACCCACCCTTTAAGGAGTATTCTGTTTTTTCTGCTTATTTTTTCTTCTTCATTTTCACTTAAACCTTTTATCTCCGTGCCATCCTCACTTTTGCCTTAATCTCTGACTTTTCTGTGACATGAGTTAGTCCACCAGCATGTGCCCTTTTGGCCTTTTGAATTGGGCCTTTAAATCCCAAAGAATTCTTAAAGAATGCCTTTCCAGGCAGCCCCCATACCCCCCATATCCCAGAAAACCATCAAAGATTCACAAGAAGTACATGTCATGGACGACTTTTCGAAGCTACCTCATGTCAAGAGGCCTAATGGTGTCTATACAAACACAGGAACCTGGGGACTGTGAAGCATATGGGATTCTTACACAATCCAGACATAAACTGCCCATGTGGCATGACATAGAGGAAATAAGAACATAACCTGAAAACAGTTGAAAAGGTGGAGACATTGGAAAAATAGTGGAGATTTGAATGTTTAACTATTACTCATAATGGCACCAGACTGGTATTGGCACCAGAGTGTAAGGTCTGCTTGATGGTGGCTCTTCCACTGGACCATTAAGGTGCTTCATTATTTAATTAAACAGCAAGCATTTCCCTGCCTGAGTTTGATTTTATAACAGTTTCAGACTTGGATTTAACTCAAATTTCAGTTTCATCAGTGGAAGCAGGCAGAGGCAGACTTGAAAGACAGTCAGCAGTGAAAATAAGCAACATCATCATTTACATCTGTCAGGCTGCCCAGTATGCCATATTACATGCCAGTGCATTTGGATTCTTTAAGAGTCATGAGACTGGCACTTGGTGGTCTGTATGCAACATAAATCTTTGGCCCCACAAGTAGGTTATCCATCTCTCTATATCCCACACACATTCAAGGATTCCTTTCTAATGCTGAGTATGAAATTTCAGCAGAAAAGTTCTAGATATGAAAGGGACAATGCGCACAGTGTGGTATGGCTGGTTCAGAGGGAGAATGGCTTCAAGGTCACATTCCTAAAGCATTAATGGAGATGATATTAAGGAGGTCAGGGTTGAACAAGGCTAGAATTGTGAACTGCTGTTTCAGATTACCAAAACTACACTGGGCATCCTCTGACCAGTTAAACCTAGTTTCCTGTAAAGGCAGTTATGCAGTGGCTCCACAACATTACAAAATTTGGGAATATACTTGTGATCTTTGTTTGTGATCTTTGTTTGTGATCTTTGTTTGGCTGAATTATTTGAGTGGTCACTGAATGTCAAGTGAAACACTGGGGATTTACTGTACATGTGGCAGGGCATCAAGGCCATCACCAACTACAGAACAACATCAACTGTCTGTGATGATGATGCCTCCCTTCCATATGCACTGAAAAACTTCTACACATGGTTTGAAGCCCAAAATAGGTGTGAGGAAAACTCTGCTTAGACTCAACCCATGGAAAGCTGCTGGACCAAACAACATTAGCTACAGAGAATAGAGAGCATTCTCTGTAGCTGCATCACAACTGATTGCACTGAATGTTTATACTTTACGAATTGTTGTGTTGTCTTGTATTGTTGTGCTTGTGTTTCTTGCACACGTTTGGATCCTGTTTGCACTTGTGCTCTTGTGCTGTTCTGTCCTTTCCTTGTGTTGCACCATGGTTCTGGAGGCACATTATCTATTTTCACTGTGTACTGTGTACGCATGTTTGAAATGACAATTACTCGACCTTAGTTAGATTGGCCAGTTAATGGGGCACTTTGAAGCGATCAACTATATGGCTGAACCTCTTCATTCTCATTTGAGATTATGCAAAATTTCAGCACTCATGGTTTTTTGAACAAACAGAGGAAAGCAGCTTCTCTGGCATACAGGTAGAGTGATCTACAATATTTCAACTTTATGTGTGAAAGCTTTTGCACATTCAATAGCAGCCATGGATAAGCAAAGAAGTGGCCATCACAGGAAGCTGTCATAGTAGTAGACTTTCAAAACTCAGGCCCTGATCAGATTAATGTCAAGCTGAGCAGTTTTGGATTCCACATTGAAGAAGGATGTCTGGTATGTAGCCTGTCCAACTATTAACAGGTATGCAGTGAATAACTGGAATGAGAACACTGGAGTGGTTTGGCAGAATGAAGAAATAGGTACTTGAATCTACAATTAGTTGAACATATTCTGAAGCCATTTAAGTCTCAACATTAACTGTAGTTGCATCTTGTCAGGCAAATAAACTTTGTGGATAGAACATGGCTAGAATGATACGCCTTTTCAAAATGCTCAGTCTAGAAGTTCATACACTTAACTAAGGCTGCAGGGCAGGATGGCTCATTTGCAAAATGCCAGTCAGTTCTGCAGTGATAGCATGTTTTGCTGGATGCATGATGAGAAGGAGCAGAAGATGGTGCCCTTTGAAAACACAGTTTGTGCAGGCACTGAAAGATCGCTTGGTGACCAGTATGTGTCAAGTCAGGTTTGAAAAGCAGTCTCTCGTGATCGGAGGTTATTTACATGTTTTACAAACTGATCATGCAGCATTTCACCTTAATTGGATACAAAGTCACACATAGCTGTCGAGTGACAAGACAGAGCTTGTGCCCTTTTATTGAATGCATGGTGCTCAGCCACTATATTCCAACAGGGAGTTAAAGAAATAATATTGTCTTCCATGCTCCATAAACAGGCAATGTGTAAAAAAGCCTCTGGCCCTCAGTGCATATTTACCAGCAAGTGACCATCCATTTGAATTTATCGCACGTGATTGCTGATTATTTTGCTGATTATTTAGCAAAGTAGATTTATAGGATTCAGTAGCGCAAAAACAGTGTAGAAAGTTAATGGCTGCAGCCATCATTTGCCATGGTGGTAAAAAAAAAATCTTATGTTGTAATGTAGTGTCAAACTCAACTACAGAGATCAGCAAAAGCAGACTCCATGTCCACATGTACATGGGTAAATCACGTCCAAACAAACGTTTTCAAAAATGTATCTTTACACAAAAAACGCTGTCAAAACATTCCAAGGCAGGAGGTGGCAATATAACCATAAACTGTATCGCAGTGTTGAACAATCAAGAGCCCTGGATGGGGAACGCCTTAACCAGAGACAGTGGGCAGAGACAGTGGGCATAGACAGTGACTTTGTTGAATATTATAGCATCCAAAGTTGACTCTGACTGGATGGAAAGTTAAGCCATGAATGAATATAAACATGCCCAAACTTCTAATAAGGTTGAGAGCAGTATGCTTTGTTTATGCTGGGCATTGTGCATGACAAAATAATGTAAACATTACTGTAAAGTTATATGGGGTATTTATGAAGTATGTTTTATTTTACACACAGTATGACAAAATTTTTCAGTTTTTCAAAATCTTCGTTTCCACACGTAAAAGCAAAAACCCAGTTTTCAAAAATCACCACCTTGGCCAGAGTTTTCAAAAGCTTCCATTTTCACTGACCCAAAATAAAAGTTTACGTATGGACAAAAAGCCAAAAGACATATAAAAGCAGTGTACACATGTACATGTCCTCATTCATACCCCCATTACACAGATTGACCCACAGACAAAATTATTTGTAATATTTTAATTGTAATGTTACATGAAGATATAGGAAGGGCAGCACCACTTACAGGGAGGGAGTATTTCTAAATCTGTATAAAATACACACCTTACATCCATGACGGCTAATCATTTCTATGAAATCCTAGCTATAGCTATAGATTAGTTAATGTATTGAGGGTTTGAGTTAGCCAATATTAATGTTCAAGTTGTCAAAATCCCAGTAGAAATGTCAAGTAATGTTATTCTCTCTCTCTAATGTTTTCGTTTGTACTCTCTCAGTCCAGTGATGTTAGAACTTTTTCAGTGTTAACTATATATATATATATACATTTTTTATTTTTACATTTTATTTTTGTGGACAGGATGGGGATTCACTCATAGTAGCATGCCTCTCTTAATGTCACATTCATTCCTACAGGCTTTGTTTTGTTAACGTTAACCCAATTTGATTTGTCACCTCATTTTATCATAATGCTAGCAAAAATGAAAACCACCATCACAAGGCAATTCATTTTATCAAGAATTTTGCTCAATCAAAGAGCACAAAATTTACATAACTGTATACCTGCCACATCTAGCATTACTTAGTTTGAAATATCATATCCATATACACACACATTATCAAAGGAACTGGAGAAGAAACAATTGGAGCAATAGGAATGAGTATAGTGCCACACAATAAAACAATGAAGTTTCATGCTTCTTGATGCACTCTCCTGGTTTACTGGTATTTTAAATGAATTGAACTATAAATAATTACTGACAAACAACACAATGGGCTCGACTGAATTTGCCACACAACTGGATTAAACTGTGTCTATATATAAAAGAAAACGTATATCAAGTAAGTTTTTCACTGAATTAATCAAACTGGAAAAGGCCAGAATATCAGTACACACTGACCACATATTAAATTGTTCAACTTTAATCCTATTGTATCAGATACCAACTGATTAAATATGTGACTGGAAACCCATGGTCCAGTTAATATAAGAGAAGGAGAAGTAAAACCTCAGTACACCAGGCATATGCTAACCTAAACAAATGTGCATTTAACCCTAAAGAGGGTGCATCTACGTGGTTAGAAACTATATAACACAAAGGCTTTACATCAACTGAACTGGAAGTAACCTTAGGAGCTGCATTATAGTTTATAGTTAATACAAACTGTATATTATGTTCATATATCCATACTGTATTCATACGTCATATATTCATACTGTTTA
>JBBMFX010000030.1:18384853-18399379 GCA_037832545.1 Rhabdalestes septentrionalis | reverse complement strand
TTTGCTCGTGCGTGAGGTGAAGGCACGGGAGCAATTGATCTTCGGGGATGGAGGGAATCCTCCCAAACCCCAGTTAGCAAAGCTGGCAACAACGCTGAAGATAGCTCCTTATTCGCAGCTCCTTATTCGACATGTTCGTTCCACCTTAAATGCTGATTTCCAGGCTGCATTATCGCTATTTTGCCTGTAGGGGGGGACTTAACTGAGGTTTTCATTTAGAATACTGTTGCCTATTTAAATGTACAGTTTCAGAAAAACATGTAGAGAAATAAAAACATTTTGAATGTTTACATGGCAGTGATCTTTTTTCATTCAAAATCCTAAACGATTCTGTAACTTTAAACGCTGGGAACTTGGCTCATAAATTAACATAGGCTTATTATATATGGCAAATTCTAGGTGGAAAGAAATGGGTTAAATGCTCTGGTCCACAGAAAACTCACTTGTTTAAGGTAACATAGGATGTGTAGAACCAGGATCAATGCTTACTCGTTTGGACCAAAACATTCTTCACTGTTGAATTTACATGGGAACTTTAAAAACTTCACCTTTGTTCATTATTATTATTTGTAATCAAAACATTACAACTGCAAAAATAGAATTTCTGCAAAATTTCTTTGAATAAAATAAATGGTAACATTGTAAAATATGTTGTATTTTTGTTTACCTTATAAATGTGAGTTTTCAGTGTCCCAAAGCATTAAACCCATTCCTTTCCTGCCAAGAAGTTAACATTTATTATAAACCAAAGTTCCCATGTGAAGAATGTGACAGTGACAGTGAAGAATGTTTTGGTCCAAGTGATCCTAGTTCTGCACGTGTTATTTCAGTGGACCAAAGCATTTAAGTCATCTGTTGGATATTAATTTATGAGCCAAGTTCCCAGCGTTTAAAGTGACAGAATAGTTTAGGATTTTGAATGGAAAGAGATCACTGCCATGTAAACATTCAAAATGTTTTTATGTTTACATTCTGAAACAGTACATTTAAATAGGCAACATAATTCTGAATGTAAACCTCAGTTAAGTTCCCCCCCTAGAGGCGAAATAGCGATAATGCAGCCTGGAAATCAGCATTTAAGGTGGAATGAACATTTCGAATAAGCAGCTGTGAATAAGGTGCTATCTTCAGCATCGTCGGCACTATTGGTCAATAGTGGGTAGTTTGGTGATTATTATATGTATTTTAAAAATAATCATGGTGTGATGTATGTGATACACATTTGAATGTTATATTTCGAGGACTCCATAAAGTTTTCCTTTACATGAAAATGTTTTTATTTATTTTATTTTAATGAGCGCTGATGCTCTGTCCTGCTTACGAAAGAAGCAGTGTGTGCACGCATTGTGAACTCTTCCATATCCCATATGATAGCCTTTGAACAATGAGCGAATGAGGATTTTTCTGGTCAGTGGCGAAATTACTTTCACTTCTCATAAAATAGCAAATTCACGCAAAGCCATCTGCTATCTTGACAATGTACATTTCTGCTGGAAAACCCCCCCGACTTGACTTAATATAAATCTTAAATGTTACATCTAAATGTTAAATCTAAATGTTAAATCTAAATATAAATCTTAAATGTTAAATCTAACATTTAACAATTACGCAGCAAGAAAATGGACCAAAACCTAACACTGTTTTTTTTTTTTTACACATTTAGCTCTACATGTGTGAAAACTGTGTGAACATTCTGCAAAATAATGAAGAAATGACACCTCTACATTTGTGAAGCTGTTTTTATAAAAGGCGCCCCATACAGAGATGCTATGGGATTACTTGTTGAGAGTCATACACATGAGACATCCAAAGAATATTTGAGTAAAAGCAGTTCTGCCAGGATGAATGGGCTAAAATCCTCTTGAACAATGTGCAGGTCTGATCCACAGCTACACGAAGCACTTGAGTTATTGCTGCACCCAAGGGTGGTCAACCAGTATTGAATTTCAAGAGTTCACATACTTTTTCCACTAGCACCATGAGTTTTTTATGGTTTTCCTCAAAAACGACATGAAAGTTAATTGTTTGTTTGTGCTATTATTTTATTATTTGGGTTTCCTCAATAAGGCATAACATGGTATTTGTGTTATTATATTTGTCAATATACTTGATTATATTCATCAATATCCTTGATTGTTGATCAGATCACATTTAATGTTAAATTAATGCAGAAAACCATGAAAATGTGATGGCTAGATGACAATATCACCCACCTAAAACTGTTGCAGACCATGTTTACCCCTTCATGATAATGGTAGTAGCCTCTTTCAGCAGGATAATGCCCCCTGCAAAATTATAAAGATTCAGTTTTGAGGAACATGACATTGAGCTCTTGAGTTGACTAATACACCAGATCTCAATCAGATCAAACATTTAGACAACCCTAGTTTCATTCATGGAGTTCCCACCTCACAGCTTAGTAATTTTAGGGTCTGCTGCAAAGGCCATGGTGCCAGTTATAAATGCTAATGCAATGTCTTAGCACACCTCAACAAGCTTGGTGGAAAATTCTAACTGCCAGATCAGAATTCCACTGAGGGATGTGAGGAGAGTAAGAGCCATTCTAGTCATCCTGTGGCCATTGCTCTCTACTGCATCACCAGTAATTTTACTTGTCAGATCCAACTGATAGGGCCAAGCCCTGGGCCAGAGTTTCGCAGCCAGCACACTGCCCTGCACATTCGACTTTTTTACTGCTCCCAAAACACCTGCTCCAACCAATCAGCTTCTTAAAAAAACTTTTGTAAAGAAAGTTGTAGGTGTTTTAAATCCAGGGAAGCAGTCAAATGCATAGGACAGAACAAGAGCTAGGAAAACTTGCTTTGAAACCGGCAACATTATGTATATAATGACGTATAATTAATAATTGTTTGCCTAATTGTTAATAATGGGCCTTTTCTTGCAAGCGATGGACCTGAATCATTCAAAGTTGGTTTCAGGACTGGGTCCCTACATAAATACACTGGGACAAACTCAAGTATGTACACTACATAACAGAAATAGGACTGTAAAACACAGTATATTCAGTAATTCTCTTCAAACAGTGGTTTTTGATTTTGAACTCTGGTATGAGTCGTAATATTCATTCTAATTACTCGGAATTAATCAGATACACAGTATGAAATTTTCATTGTGATTCTGGATTAAACATTTGTGAATTAATGGTATTATTAATGAACAATTCTTTAATACTTCTCACCCCTCATCTTAGTTTCCCTCACTCACTTACACCTTTTCTAAAATTTTCTCTATCCACACTCGTACCCCTACTTCTACTTGTACTTCTCTCCATCAAATGGCTAACGTGGTGTGGTGTTTGTGTGTGTCCTCTTAAACAACACTGAAGGTGAAAATGATTATTCGGTCATACGTGAACAGAGCACAGCACAAAATTCCTCCTCTGCATTTACCCCATTCAACAAGTAAAGCTGTGGGCAGCAGTGTGTGGGGATTGTACCTTTCACAGGGTAACTCAGAGGTGCCTAGCAGCCTTGGGAATTGAACTCACGACTTCCTGATCACAGGGCGAATGCCCTAACCACTAGGTTACCATCCTACTGAGGTAAGCTTGCTACAGCATCAAAGCTGCTAACTAGGTAGACCAGAGCAGCTGGACCTGGAACTTTCCCTTCCCTAAACCATGGTGGGCTTCAAAAAGGCTTCTGGACCGGTTTATATTTAACCATTTAGCTGAAGCAATACTGCATCCAAGGCTTTGATCAGAGACTGTTTCTGTTTAGCGGTTTGTTTGAATTTCCCACAAAGTCTCCTGAAATAAAATCTCACAAGTACCTCAGGTGAGTGTGTTGTTAAAACCAAGATAAGTAGCATGGTTGGATAATTTGCATTGTTAAAACCTCTGCAGCAAGTACAAGCGCTCTGCACTTTTTTTGTAGAAGGCATTCGTGCTGATCACCAATGTATAGTATGACAAATAATAAGAAATATAGAGGCTGCAAAACTGTAGCCTAACAATTTATGATACCATATATTATATCTTGATATTGATGTCATATAATGTATTGTATGCAGCAGCTAAAAGACTGCAATGTTTTATCTTTCCATATTTTATAATTTATTGTATAGTGGTACATGTAACAGAAACAAAAAAAAAAACATGGAAATTTCAACTTATTCAGTTTATCCAGCAAAAATCAAATATTACAAATCTCAAAACAAAACAAAACATGATCATGCAGTAAACACAGTATAAATTACTTACATGAGGCAAAATAAAGCAGCAATGATGCCATTTAAACATTAAAATGGCTTGTACACTAGTAGCAATTTTGAAGGGAGGAAACATTAGGTAAAAGGCAAATTACAGACATACAAAGGCGTAAATGTTTTTTACCATTTCGTTGTACTATTGACAAATATGGTGAGTATAAAATACGTATAAAACAGTGCAACTGGTATGTACATTCACTAGTACAAACAAATCTATAGCAAAGGTAATGTAAACACTAAATCAGAATCTCCCCTTTCTTTCAACAAATTGCACCATTTGTTTTATTTCAATACTTTTTCTGGCAAATTAAATGGATAGGACATACATTATATTTCCATAACTTAGAACTGTGATTGTATTTTTACTGTATTGAAGATCTGACAAAGTCAGCAATCTGACCGATGTAACTCTGTAAACTTAACAGATGATATTAAGGTTGTATATATGCTGTATGTGCTAAAATGTAGGTTTGTTGACAATGTAGGAAAATGCTTTGAATCTGCTGGTTATGTATTTTCAGTATCTATTCTTAAAGAATGTAATAACTAGAAAAAACGGGGCATATGCAGGATCATGGCTATTGTTGAAATGACACACTAGTTGCTGCATTACATCTTCTAAAACCCTCTTAAAATTGATATCCCATACTTATAACACACAACTGACACACAAACCCCCTGTCTCTCTCTCAATAAATCAAACAATCAGTCATAAATACAGATCTCTAAGTACTAAGATGGATTATATTAACAAACTCAGTCTTGTGCAGCAATGTATTGGAAAAATAAGGAAAAACACAATGCTGTATATACAGTGCTCTCCAGAACTATTGCTGTTTTTTTGGTAAAGCCGAGTAAAAATGGTACTAAAAGGAAGTTTATCAGCTTGACTTTGCATAGCAAATGTAACAGAAAGCTTGACATTCAATTAGCCAAAATGATTCAAAACATTAATTATTTTTATACATATATTTTCATATGGGATCCCTTCACATTCTTATAAATTTCAATATAAATGACATTTTTCAGTTTTACCTTTTGTGAAGAACTCATTGCTTTAAACTGACCTCCTTCACTGTGTACGTTTCGCTGTGTACGTTACTTTTTGCTGTCTAGGTCCTGATTTAAGTCAATAATAAAATGATGAGAGGAGCTCAGAAACTAATCAGTCCTGGAAGTAGCTGACTGGAAGCAGTGGTGTGTACATCTTCAATAAATGATTACATTTTATTTTGGTGCTGTGCCACCTTGGTCATCAGTTCTGCTGATTGTTGGCCACGTGAATCACTCTTTCAAGACTTAATAAAGCCTTTGTAATGTATCTTGTGTCATTCAGGAATTAATTAGTTTTGTGTCTCCCTGGCCCACAAGTGGGTTTAAGCACCTCCAAATACTACACAATAATTTGGCTGAAACACACTACACTTTAGGAAGCAGTTATCATGTTTGGTGTTGGCCTAGTCCTGAACTACACAGTGTTATTTTCATTGGAAAAGAAATTTATTCTAGGATAAGGATTAAACATACTGTGTAGTCTAAGAACTAGGCTTAATACCTATCTTGGAAACCACTCCTTGGAGTACTACACACATATCCTGTGTACTGCTGGAACTGTGACACTGAATATTATGTGCTGTGCAGTATTCAAACTTTCAGTAATAGGGAATGCACTATAGTACTTGAGTACATTTCTACTTTGTGCTGGACACTGTGGTTTCAGGTAATGTTCCTGCAGTATTATTTTATATAGTATTAATACACTGGGTATAATACTGAGCTGGAGATTGCAATTTTGGATGCAAAGTGTGTGGCACCCTCTAGTGGTGGTTACTTTGTTTTAAAAAGAAATTTCAGTTCAAGATCAGTCAGCTAAATAACAGATATTCATTCATTTCAAAGCTTTTTTTTTAGAAGGCAGTGCACAGGTATTGCCTGTTTTCCTTTCAGAAGTTGCATTCTGTGTAAATTCCAAATTGATGCTATGTTTGACTTTAACTCCGCTATGTAAATTAATTTTAACTATGGTTCCAAACCTACATTGTCTAAGAAATTAAATCCAGAATTAAATATAAACAAAATAAATAATAAACCTTTAATTATGATTATCATTATTATTAAACAACGGCCATTAATAAAATGCATTATTAGTTATTATAGTAATGATTATATGTTATTCTAATTGTAAATTGTTAGTATATAAAATATATTTACACTCCTTATATAGCCTCATGTAAACCTTAGCTACACTCATTGGCTATTTTATCAGCTCAATTTAACACACAAACCTTTTGTGGTTTATTACAACAACTATTCTGCCTCACTGCTTAACAAGGTCAAGAGGGCCAACGCATGATATTGAGAAACAGATGTACTACAGCACATGATTAAAAAGTTGAAAGTACACTTATTTAGTGTGTGGAGCTGATTAAATGTATAATAAGCATTGATTAAAAGTGAGTGTACCTAAAAAAGTGGCTACATAGTATACATGTTAAACTGTACTTAATCTTGACCTTACATTTCATGGTTACCGCAATATATTTAGTAAACAGTACATTTAGCAAACTGTGTATAAGGTTAAAAGGCATACATTTGCTTCCATGTTTAATTTGATCACATATGTAAAGGGTGAAATGCTGCCGAACTGTCTCTGTATAACTCATCAAACCTTAAGTCTGATAGAAAATGCCACACAGACTTGTGTATCACTTCAACACAATGTATTTTTGTTGTTCTAACAAGATGACCTAGTCATCTGGAAAGAGTATTCTGCACAATACAACAATTTTCTGAATAGAGCAATCTCAACCAATTATTTCTTTGTTAAACCATCAAATATGCACATCCATTAAAGGCATCACAAATTCATAAGGGCCTTAAGTCAAATGGTCAAATTCGAATTCAAAATTCAAACTTTAATCTTCGGCTACCTGGATGCAGGCAGTTATGGTTCTGTCAGAAACTATGCAGAAGACATTAGACACATTTTCAGTTTTCAGTACTGAGTAATTATAATGTACAGGATCACATTTTGTCTTTACATTTTACTTAATATAATTCATAACTGTTAAAAATCAAACCTATAATGTTCATAATTCATTTGCAGTAAAAAACGGAATAATCATGGTATTAAGCAATGTTCACATAAAGTGCACATTTTGACACAATTTTACATGTTTTATCTCATAAAATCATAACTGCTTTCGTAAGGTAACTGCTTTTATTTAAATTAGGTGTCTGATCCACCATAATTTTGATGTATTTGTCTGTTATAGGCATTATACTTCCAGTAACATTTTTCCATACCAAGAAACAAAAGCTTCATAAGCGGTGGAATTCATAGCGAAAGAATCTACAGAACAGACATTCCCAATCAGCATTTGCTAATAGGTTACACTGTCCATTGTCCAAGTAGGGGTCAGTCCTAATAAAACAAATTCTTTGGTTGATGTTAAAGCATAAGCAAATGAATTTAGATGTGTTTGTTCTAAACAGCTTTTAAAAAGAAAATGATAAATCTAGGATCTTATTCTACTGAGGCAGGTAATATCAATGCGTTGAAATGTTCTTTCTTTCTTTCCTAAGCATTCTAAATTTATTAAAACAAATATATATAATAAATAAAACGAAACAAAAAACATAAGGAATCTTGCTTTTGGGAAACATTTTACATATTATTCTACCCTGAGCAAATCCAAAAATCACCAGTTGAAGAATGAATTCTGTCCCAGTGTCATGAAGTAGATTTGACTGCTGCCTCCTGATTGGACCGAAGCAAAAAACACCTACAAAAAAACAAACAGGCCCAATAACACTTTAGTTGAATGTCCTTGCCCACTTAAAAACAAAGTAGCATAAACGTTTAATTGGTTTGAACCCCTTACATTATATAGAGGTTCTTTAACATTAGCAAAGTTTTATTCACTTGATTGAAAACTTTAAGGACATTCTTTGAAATGCTCATCATACAATTAAAATGCTTTTTGCTATGGCATCACTAAAAAATAAGACCTATTTGATACCTTAATTTTAATTAGCAACTAAGAACCTTAGGACGTAAAGCTGTCCATAGAAATGATCAGTATATTGGATCATTTAAGAGTTAACAGATGGGAAAATTTTGCGGGCACAATATACAATAAGCAAACAATGTTTTCCAAACTACTATAGATTAAAACTTGATCTTTACGATTATGATAATTATTATTATGTTTTTATTTATTTATAAACACTATGCACTTTGGCAGAGAATTATCTGCCATCTGAGTACTGTTAAGTTCTTCATCTATTGTATATAATATCTTGCATTAAAAGTAATGTTAAATGGTGCTAAATCTATGTACAAAAACTGCTTAAGAAGAGACATATTCAAATATGCTGAGTTACAAATGATTATACCTTGTCATTTCTTTCACATAGGAACTTCAGTTTTTGAGCCTTTTTATGCATGAAGACTCCTTCCAAATTCCCAGTCTCAGCTGATCTCAGTTCTATTGCCTTTTCTCCCCAACCCATGACTTGATTTGACTGAAGATAGGCTAGAAAACAAATGAGAACAAAGTTAGCCATATGTACACACACCAGTCAAACATTGTTGTTAGTCTGCGTCATCGTTTAATTTGCAACACAGGTGAGCCACTTTCTTAGGTACACCTCAGTTGAGTCTGGTCCATTTGCCAAATAGGTTTCTCTATGTTATTTGTTAACCTGCTTTACCCTATTCATCAATTTTCAGGACTACCAGTAAGCAGGTATTATTGGGAAAGCGAAAATGCTGTTCTGTCTTGTAAAACTCAAGGTGAGGGCTTTTTGTTCACATCATCTCTAAATGGTGTAAGAATGTTGGGCAAGTTTACTGCCCATCGCTGGAAGAGATTGTGACTGTTAGATGTATACCATATTACTTACTACAGCAATTAATGACTGTGATCATAGTGATGTCCATTCCTAACCATCACTGAACTTCAAAAATCATAGTCAGGTAGATTTCGTTGTGGACTTTGCTGTGAAAATGGTAAATGTGCTCCATCATGTTTATACAAACATAAAAACAACCTCTAATAACTCTTAGCTGCACCTATTCTGTCAGCCATCGCCTGCCAACTGTTCAACAGTGAATATGTCTATAAGTCTGTAGAAAAAGTTATCTAAAAAGAGACAGTATTTCTCTCTCTCGGTCAACCAGAGGATGGCATATATCATTACTGTTGTCACCGGTCTCACTAGAACACCTTCACTACCATTGACAGTTACTCCCTGCAGGCTGGGGTGGTTTCTGAACAGACCCTCTAGCTCCAGGTGGACTACCGTGGACTACCCCAGTAAACACATTTCTTTCTTTCTGGCTGCTCGTGCTATTACTCTGATTCTGGGCTCCTCTTAGCTTCAGGACACCAATCTCATGTGATTTGTGGTGGCCTGTGGTTCTGGTGGAAGCTGCTGAACTGCAGAAGTTGACTTTCTCTACACCAGTTGTTCTCAACCTTTTTTTGCACAAACGCCCCCTGACCTCATCATGAGCTTCTTAATGCCCCTGCCCCCCCAACACACACACAAATAAATTGGCTATTATCATAATTGAAAGATGAAGATTATGAAAATATATGGCCTAATAATAATAATAATGAGGATGATGATAATTATGGTTGTATAAGTGTTGTCTTTGAGTAGCCTTATGAAGACTATGTTTGAAGTAAGACCTCAGGTGGGTCGGCTTTGTGCTGAGATGCAGGCAAGACAGATTTGTGAAACATGATAAAATTCATTACAATAACCTAGCCTTGTAATGTGAGTGTGTGTGCAATCTACTATTTTCAGTTTAGTAACGAGGGAAAAAACATTTCACAAGAACTGGGGTTTGAAAATATTCTATGAATTTTTCCAAACCAATCCAAGATGTAACATATCACATCAACCAATCACGTGCACAACATGCCTAAACTGACCAATAACAATAGTCCTTGCTCACGCACTCAATGAAGCAGACTTGGGCCTATAAATAAATTTGAAATAACCTTATTTAATTGAAGGTGGATAAAGAAGATGCAGCAGGAGCAGGTTATCGCCCATTTAAAACAGGCGAACTACCATCATTAGAAAACTCTGAGTGATAGAAATTAGCCACATAAATTAACGGCTTATTTCATTAACAAAAAGCTCAAGTTAGTGTGAGCCCTGTCTTTGGTGGCTCGCTGCAAGCTTTTTAAGTTCAGGACAAAGAGAGGTCAGCTTCAGCCTTAGTGCACAATATTTAAACCTTTGTAAATTCAGTTTTGTTTATTTCACATATTATCGCTTTAAGCTCCAGTTTAAAGCACCAGTTTAAATGCCAGTATTCATTAAATACTGGATTTTTATATAAAATGTTAAAAGCGTGTGGCTTGAACGTGGTTAAGGATAGAGAGTTCCTGTAAATTAGAAAAATGTTGGGCATTTTGAAGTTTTAAGTGCAGTTGGAAGTGTCTGGGTGCACCTCAGAGCTTTGCTGCTCGGAAGATCCGTGGTGGTCCAAAGTAATCGGACAAAACAGTGATTTTAACGGCTTTTGGCTAAAACTCCGGAGGTATTATGACAAACAAGAGGTCTGGAAAGGTCTCACCGAGCCCTGTATAACTATGAAGTTTGACGGGGATTGGTGCTCGCTCCGCGATCTATGTTGCTCGTAATGTCCTTTGACTGCCTCAGAACCAATGACACCAGGCTCATTTGCACTGCTATTTACTGAAACCTTGAACAGGAAGAGGACGTAATTTGGGTTTAAATCAAATTACTACATGTCTGCTAAATAGTGATAGGGAATACATACGCTATATTACCTGATATTTGTAACTAGTCTATTTTATTCATGATGTCGTCTTGTCGCAATTCTGTGACGTTTTACTGTCTGTAGATCCCTGTCATCTCTTTTAATCTACTAAAACACTTTCCGTCCATTCGCACTAAAACTCGCTTCTGCCGTCCAGCATGGACGTCTTTACAGGCATGGGGCGGGGGGGAAAGTGACGTCACATGCAGAACAACAATACGTAACTGTGCTTGTGTACATTTTGATTGGATGTGAGATTTAACCCGCGAAAGGAAAGTACTCAAAACGGCACCAGGCGCTGGTATGCCTATTTATTTCTAACTATTCCATGAATATATTATTACATCTTATTTCGGGTTCAAATGAACAAAATCTGTTTATTGTACATGCTTAAAATTTGAACTAATAAAATGAATGTCCCCCATTTGCGTCTGAGCGCCCCCCTCTAAGCTGTCTCATTCTCAACGCCCCCCTGATGGTTTTCAAATGCCCCCAGGGGGGCAGTACCACCCCCGTTGAGAAACGCTGCTCTACACCCACTGCCCTCACAATATTGAGACCATGCCTTGGTGTTCAGTAAACAGAAGGCCCATATGACTGTGTCATCGACATCCTGCCTGGCCCCCACCCCATTTTGCATACAACCTTGTAAAAGTCTGCAAAGACGATGAGTGAGAGACTGCATTCATCACCCCCTTGGGACATAATGAATGTCTCACCCTGATTAAGCATATATAAACACTTCCAGAGTTTTGCAAACTTATACCAACACACCATAGCAACACTGTGAGATTAAGCAGCGGCCAATCACCCCACTTGTGCTGCAACTTCCAGACCCTGATCTTTCCTTTATAGTTGAGGTTGAAACCTCTAACATGGGTGTAGAAGTCATGCTCTTCCAGTTCTCCAACACGAATGGCAATCTCCATCTATGTGCCTTCTATACACACCACCTTATGTCTGCCTTGTGTAACTATGATGTGGGAGATTGGGAACTCTTGGTGGTCAAATTGGCCCTGGAGGAATGAAGGCACTGGCTTGAGGGGCCTGCCCTCAATTTTAATTTAAAGACTTGGCCTGCATACTGCCAGTCAAAAATTGTATTCTGCACCAGGCTCTCTGGTCCCTTTTCTTTACCTGGTTTATTTCTGTGCCATCATATCGACCAGACTGTAAGAACACCAAGCAGGACCTCTCAATGCAATGGGCCTTCACCTCCCAAGGGAACACCATAGCCCACTGTTACCCCATCTCACATCCTGGGCATTTCCCAATACAACAAAAATAAGGGATGAGGTTCGAGGGGGCAGCTTTACTACTGACTTACATCCCCAGCTATATCAGGCCCAAGATACTCTACTCCACATGTCCCCCCTGCTGCCCAACCAGGTTTTACTTATACGTTAGAGCTCTCATGGAGGTGCTACTGGTGGTTCTGCATGTAGAAGAACCTCAGGGCATTTGTGGCATTTGTCTGCCTTGTGCGTCCCAGTAGCAACGAACCCTGGGCTAAGCCTGCCGGACTGCTTCACCTTCTGCCCATTCCACAATGGCCTTGGTCCCACTTGGCACTCCCTTCTTTGGGGGAGCATCATAGAACCACTTTTACAAGGCCTGCAAATTCATAGCTTTGCCCAAGTTGCTGACTGCTGTATTTTTAGCATACCAGGCGGTTAGGGTCCATGGTATCTTAGTGGACCGGGATCCACAGTTCGTCAGACGGTTTTTGGAAAGGTTTAATCTGACAACCCAGTTTTATTTTCTTGGCAGAGACAGGCAGATTTAGATTTTGATATCCTGATATTTCATGGAGTTAGGATAAGTTTATTTTCATTACAGTCAACCTTTTTTATTTGTACTACTAAAAAGCTCAATTGTTGGTTCATCAGACCAAATAATCATTTGGCATGGAGAATTCTGATGGCATGTTGGCATGTTCACTACGATCTCTAGATTTGCCAATAATTATGGCACAAATGTTTTGCAGAAAACAATTAATTCTTGAAAAGGGATTTATTTTTACTCTGAATACATACAGTATGTACATTTATTAAAGATTAAAAACAATTATTTTCTATTTTTTACAGCGACAGATTGTCACATTTGTGCCACCTCTGCCATGCCCCCAGTGGTTCAGCTCAACAGACTTCTGAGCTTGGGCTTCCCTGTCATGCCGCCACCCCACCCCCCTGTATGCATCATTAAAAGAGAACAAAGCAATATACAAAATAAAATAAGTATCAATATTTCAGGAATTTTTTTCATAGCAGATTTTAAATGTGTGTACAATGTGTCAGCCTTTATCTAGTCAACTAAAGTCCACCTTTTCAAGTGTGTGAGAGGGAATAAGCTATTAATAATCTAATGCTAAATATTGGTTCTAGGAAACTACTGAAGCATGAATTTACCATTTAACACTGCTTTATGACCTCCACAACACCCAAACATATCCTCAGAACAACACCAGTACCATCTGCCCTGCAGCAGTCGTTGCCTGGTTTATTTTCAGCAACTCACCAACAGAGGCAGGCATCTCTCCCCACTGCAACACTGTCTCCTTGGTGATGCGGCCGTAGGTGTCAATGTAGATGCCTTCGTCCTCATAGCACACCAACAGTTCCATCCCACTGCTGTTAGGCAGGATTATTATGGCATGAGGACGAATTATGCCATGGATCTGAAACATACACAATGAAAAGACATGATGTCATACAGATATACATAGAGTACATATATGGATGCTAATATATGCACCTTATTTACACATTTGTAGTATAATATTATTGTAGCAATTTGCAAAAGTTCTGTTGAATACATTATCGAAAATTATGCTCTAAAATTTTAATACATAGCTTTGCATAAAACGTGTAAAGGCATAAGAATGGCAGCCAAGACCAAATGAAATGGCCAAGACAAAATTGAAGTTGTATCAGCTGTAAACAACTCTAGTCATATCTCAGTGTATGGAATATTATAGAATAGAGAAATGGAAAACACACAGACAAAACTAATAAACACAACATGATACAAAACTAGACACAGCAAGCATGGCTAGATACAACATGTAAAAACACTCAAAGCTAAACAATCCAGGCAAGAAAACTCCAGCGCTATTGTTCTACACCAATGACAAAATATAAATATTCATGACAAATTACCTAGTGATGAATTACCTAGCAGAACAGAAAGGCACCTAGAAGATAAAAAGAGTGGAAATAGGGAGGAGATTGATTGGAGCAAGACCAAGAGACAGGATGGGGATTCCCTGAAAGACTCACTTTAAAGGTGCAGAAACTGAGACTTGAATTTGTAAGCCAAAGTAATATCTATTAAAGGATAGTACTAGGGGTTGAGTGTGAAACAGGTACTGGGAAGGACCTGGGGTCTCATTTATAAAACTTTGCGTAGAACTCCTACTGAACGTGTACGTACGACCAAAAGACGAAAATGGCGCACGCAAAGGAAAAGTCAGATTTATGAAAACGTGCGCA
>JBBMFX010000030.1:18351173-18377922 GCA_037832545.1 Rhabdalestes septentrionalis | reverse complement strand
AACCCGAACCCGGCCCGATATTGCATGCCACCACCCTCAGGTCAGACCGGGCAGTGATGCAGCATTTGAGTTGCTCGGAGCTCAAGCAGCGCGGGGTGTGAGTATATAAACGCACCCACAGTTTAGAGCGTGTGTTATAACGGCTCACGTATAAAATTTAAATAATTACAGTCAATTTGTTGGGCCGGGCTGGTTTTCGTGCACGGGTTTGGGTCATGTCGGTTTTCATTTTTTGGGCCCTATCTGGGCTCTAATGTAAATGAAATGTATCTAAAATGGACAAAAGTTTTGGGACACCTTTTTTCTAGATTTTCCTCCTTAAAAATTGGGTGCGCCTTATATTCCGGAGCGTCTTATACGCCGAAAAATACGGTAGGTACAGAATTGTTAGTGTTGAATTCTCAAAAATGTGGACATCATTTAAATTAATGTATTAATGTATTAATTAAGATTTAAGATTCAAAACACAAGATGTTTTTTATTTGTCACACACAGAATTACACCCATACAACATGCAGTGAAATGATTCAAGATTACTGAAACAGCCTTTCCTCATAAAGAGCTTTTGCAATAAACCAAAAATGTTTAGGACACAAAGGGGCAGGTTCCCACTGCATTGGCATACTCACGTGTGTGGGCAGGTACAAATCATAGGGTGTTCCAGAATCGACATCGATTGCATGAAATCCAGATATGGATCCATAGATGACCTTTAGCCTCTCCCCGTCTTCCACAGTCAGATCAACAGACAGTGGCTTTTGAGGTAAGGAGATGAATGACTGCATAAAAATGACAAATTTTTGTATTACTGTACAATCATACACTGCTGTGTAAAATGTGAAATATTGGTGCAATATTACTGCTTTGTCAATGCCTGCTGCTTCGAACTGAGCATAACTGAGGACACTCCAAAGTGTATATATATAGTGCTGTCAAGCGATTAATTAATTACATGGTGTGGTGATTAATTTATCTAATGAATCGCATTTAATCGCAGATACATACAGACGTTACAAGAAGCAGATTTTTTACTATTTATTATTGAATACAAGCCTATAACTTAGGCTACAATGGTCATGACATTTTTTTCACTGACTGAACCGAACCTATGAATTAGGTTACAGTATATGACAGTTGTAAGTTTTGATAAACTACGTCTCCCAGCTCTACACACACTCCGCCCACAGCGCTGAGACTCCGCCCCTCTGGAGGTCTTGGAAGGAGAAAGCTAATGCGGCTACTTCCAGCCCAAGGTTCCCTCTCCTGCTGCCTCTAGCTCGACCAACAGCTCTCCTACATACACTACGAGCAGCTTCACAGCTTCCACACACTTTCCCGATGGGCAAAGTGTTGAAATAAATGTGTGTGTGTGCTTCGTGTTCACTCTCTTGCATGGCCATGCAGCTGCACTCCAGAGTTGAACCGGGAGACGCGTGAGCGTCTTTTCCAAAAGGCAAATATTCCCCTTCAGAGTCAGAATCGGCAAAAAAAAAACATTCACAAGACATTATTTATTAGTCATGTTGGTGTTTTTTTCTTCCAAATCTCACTGATCTGAACTACGGTCTCTGGCTGCTCACGCAGCAGTGAACCTGGTATTCTGTCCTCCTGCTTTGTACTCGAAACTTTGAACAGGAAGATGACTTAAAGCGTTAATTGCTTTAAAAATATTATCGTGTTATTTTTTTCTGTGATTAATTAATCTAATTAACACGTTAAATTGCCAGCCCATATATATACACATACACACATATACATATATATATATGTACATATATGTATATATATATATAAATCATCACTGGAATATACATTTATAATTCAGCTGAAATGCGCACAATAATATAAATTTCCTGAACCTCCTGAAAGTGTTTTTCCATATCCTACTTGGTAAGTTTACCAATAGTTTGAAGGCCAGTTCAGCACAAATAAAGTAAAAAGCAATACATTCTCCACATAACAGGCAGAGCAACTGCATCACACAACTTGTGGTAAGAAGACGTATATCTCTGTGGTGTGGAAAGAGCTAAAATAAATGGATGAGTAAGTCAAAACTGGAACAAGTCTCTCAGGACAGAGCTAAACTGGGACACTCTTCAAGGTGACATCCTTATTGAGACAAACGCTTTTAAACTGTAACTAGGCTGGACTAGTTTTACCTGGGGAGGTACTTTACATTAAATGTTTATCAATGTATTATCGAGATTATTTTAATACATCTAACATACCACTAAAATAACAGTGTTCCTTTTTGAACTGACTGTGCATACATTTGATAAAATTGAACCCTAACACTAACAGACATGGTCATGTTTACCGTTTCAGTATTCTCAAAAATTACAACAATATCAGATTTGGAAGTGTGTATTAAAACTATAATCTGGTAAATACATATCAGCAGACAATGGCCTTCAAAACTGGGAAAGTGTGATGTTTGAATTTAATCAGATTAAAAGAGATTTGTGTTTCTTCCGTGTTTACATGTTCCCGACATTTAACCTGATCTTACATATTCAGACAAGCACTGTGGTAAACATAACCTTTTTTTCTTGTACAGAAAAAGAGAAAATGCTGTCTGAACCTCTGACACTTCCTTTCTCCTTATTTATCCTGTCACAGTTGCGTGTCAGAAGCATTTTTTGGGGGGCTGTCTTTCACTCTGCATCCCGCGTTCTAGTGTGCTGCCTTGTTAGAAAATGCTCCCTTTACGTTTCAAGAGTTTACAGTCCATTTACAACACTAATAATGATGAGAATCAGCAAAATAACATTCATAATCAGAGAAATATATATTTTGTTTTAATGAGAAGGGCCTAGAGACATAGATCTTTAGAGGTGCATTTTATACAGTCAGGTTCTAACAGTGAGAAATTATGCCATTCTAACAGCTCGTGGTGATTCAGGAAAGTGCTGATGGTGGTGTTGGTGGTAGTGGGGGGATGGTAGGGTGTTGGCTGGTGTTTACTGAATGTTTTATTTATTGTTATTTACCAATACACTGGGCACTTCCTAAGTATGGGTACTATTAATTAGGAAATAGTATGGTACTAGTATGGTATGAGTGGGCTCATGTATTTTGTATTATTAGTATATAAAATGCTCTATTGTGTATGTGTAATTAGGTATGTTCAGCCATTTGCCAATGAGCATAAATCAACATACAATAAAACCAAAGTTACTGTATTTCTATTTAACTAGTGTAATAAAATGTCGCACTTACTTTGAAAGCCATAAACTTGTGATATGGCTTAGGAGCCCAGGCATATACTTCAACAGCATTCTTCAAAGCAATTACTAGGAATTTTATCTTTTCATATCGAACTGAAACAACAGAAAAGATGTCACTGTTGCAGCAGTCATTTCAAGACATCATCTGTGAATCTTACTTTGGCTAACTCATTTTTATTGTAATACTGTGTATAAGAAGGGCAGCATATGACTACAAATCCCATTTTCAGGTTGTGACAGTTTCTCAAAATGCAATAAAACTTAAAATCTTTATTTTGGTATTTAACTTGAAACATTATTCAACAGGCAATAGAAAAAAAAATCAGTGTTTTCTATCTGGTAAGCACAAACAAATTTATAAATTGATGCATGCAACGCAATCCAAAAAGGGGGCAAAGTATGTCTAAAAAGATGTGTATCATGATTGGGTATTAATGTAGCATCTATTGGAAGCTAATAACAATATAAAAAGATTGAGGGAGTCAGGAGAAATCAGATTGTGGAAAGACCAAGGGTGGAAACAGCTGCTGAAAGTGAATTATGCAAAAAGGAAGCCACACATCAATTTTGTGCAGAAGGTCTCTAGGTCTGAGCTCATCTGTGATGGGCAAAAGACCGTGGAATAGAGTTTAGATTCTCTGTCTGAACTCGAACTCTTGATCACGGCCTGGCCCGGTTGTGATCAAGCATTACGATGGCTCACGTATTAAACAATTGTCAGGTTTAAATCGGGCTCGGGTTGGTCGGGTCGGATTTCATATTTTGGGCGCAATCTAAGCTCTATTATGGAAATGCATTTTGTAGTCAAATGAGCCCACATTCTATAAGACAAAGACTGTATTCAATGAAACATGCAAACACCAGCATCTGTGACGGTACAGGGGTGCATCAGTGCAAGGAGGCTCTGTATATATATGGGGCTTACACAGGAATTTTAGAGAGACATATGTCCTGACCGGGAGGTAACGTCCGATTCCGACTGAGTCTGGATCTGGACATCCCTAATCTGAACCCTGCCTAGGCATTTAGAATTATAGAGGAGGCTTCAATATAGGAGTACTATATCCCAGCACAGGCTGGCACACTTATATGCCGTGGAAGATACCTACTTAATGATGAAACTAGAATAGGAGTATTCTTTTTACATTTTCTTGAAATCATGGTCAAAGCCATCCATCGTTCTGCCATCCATAAATTATATAAATTCTAACATATCACATGTTGTGAAAATGTCTTTTTTTGTATTCCTTATTGCACTAGAAACCAATGCAGTTTGTTTGTGCATTTTGTGTTGTGGATAGCTGGAGTAAATATATGACAAAATCCATTACTGATGATTATTTGATGATCATAACGCCATATATTAACGAGAATTGTTCTATTCGGATTTTGTGTAATCAAACCCTAGTATTCAACAGAGATACAAACATCAATGTGATTCAATATGTACAACATGCCACTT
This sequence comes from Rhabdalestes septentrionalis, assembly GCA_037832545.1. NCBI lineage: Eukaryota > Metazoa > Chordata > Actinopteri > Characiformes > Alestidae > Rhabdalestes > Rhabdalestes septentrionalis. Next base: position 18,373,233 of record JBBMFX010000030.1, on the reverse strand, counting down.
TTAATTTTTTGCCAGCCCTAAAAGCACCAGTGTGACATTCCAGGTTGGTGGCCACTAGCGGCCACACTTTTCTGTTATATGATGGACTTTTAAGTTTAAGTGTTTCTGTACACCGGTCACAGCTGACTGGTGTATCTGTGGAAATTGATGATTGGTTTCTATTGGTGTGTATGTTTTGTGTGTGAGTATTTCGTTTGTTTATGCTGGACTCTCTGGTCGGTCCATTGACTTTCTCTTGGAGTTTACACTCATCCTGTCTCCTGAGTTTGGTTTTGTTTGTTTAGGCCCTCGTGACTTATTGTGTTCTTTAATAAAGTTGAATGAGCATGGAAATCTGTGTCTGTGCCTCCCTCACAACCAGAGTGTTGGCCAATGGGCTAATGCGAACAAACAAGATTCAGGGAAGAAATATATGTTGAAAAAATATTAAATTAGATTTCTCCTTATTTCTAAGAACAAACTAAGTCTATTTATTATTTATAACAGTAAAAAAAACTAGCTAGCTGGGACACATAGTAGTTGGTGGTAAAAAATTCAATGATTTGAAATGTTCAATGATTTGGAATGAGCTGCTTGTTCATATCAGCATAGTCCACTATTCAAAAGCACCCAGTATGCATATAGCCTTGCATTGTTATTTTAAATTATAATCACAATATCCCCAAAATATATACCAAATGAACACAATGTAAATTACATTTTTTGTATTATACTAAACTTGAGTAAATGGTTTGAAAGAAGAAACCATATGGAAATAGAATAAAACACTAAAACAATTTACTGCTTATAACTTTTTGAAATGTGAATACAGAATTTCAAGCTTCACCCTGTACACCACAAAGACAAACCTATGCACAATAGCACAATCATTGCAGTTATATTTCAGACTGTTCATGTGTACATATGTGAATCTAACAATGCTGATTCTACAATTTGTTAGACCATGATAGTGGTTGCATAAATTTCCACACTTTTGCTTGCAAAGTTGCTTGGACTCAAAGAGAATGAATCTGTGGGCAAAAGCGAGTTAGTGTAGAAATTCTTTGAATCTACTTGAGAATCTACTGTAAAAATGAAGAGGATGGTTTGGTTTGGTGTTGGTAAAGTAAAGCAGATTAATTTTTGAAGACTTTGCAAGACTTTCATTTCAAAGTATGTGGCCAGAAAATGTAGTAAAGCATAGAATTTTCTTATCATCACTCAGATTATTTAAAAGTAAAATAGTAAAACAAGACAAAATGTTGAAAATATTTTGGAAAAAAAAATTGTCAGCTGATTGTAGACTCACCCACTTTGTAGTGTACACATCCCTCCATGTCTCCAATTGATGTCCAGCCCTGTCTCTTCTCCACATCAGGGTCATTGTGCAAGATCTTATTCCTCAGCCATGAGAGGTAGTATAACCTCAGCTTGTTCTTTTTACCTGTCAGTTTAATAGAATAAGAGAAAATATCTTTGTCAAATATTTCTAGTTGTATCACCATTTTCATTAAGATAAAGCAGTTTGTACAGTTTCAAGTGTAAAAGCTCCAGTTATAAGTTATATAAACATAATCCCATGCACTTTTCAGCTGATGCACTTTCCTGGAATGGTTTGGTTTGGAAAGAAAATGTAATAAAAACATGTCAAGCACATTTGGAATATGAAGTATTATGACATGATCAGCACTGTCATGAGGTACCACAGAAATACAATCTGATCAACTGTGGCTGCACATTTCAGTAAATTACTCTCACTTGATACACTTTATTACTATGTAATCAGACTAGTGCCAAAATGTAGTGCTTTCCTAACATTAAACAGAATTGATTAAAAATTCTCCTAATATCAAACAAAATTACTTCTCTCCTCTGAGTCTTTGAATTTCGCTGCTAGTTTTCCAGTTTGGCTGCTGGCTTTTCAGTCACGCCGCCCTCTTTTACGTTTTCGCTGCGTGAGGTTTCGATTTCAGTTCTGGCACAAATCTCTCACGTGGGCGGGGCTTCGCCTCATTTGCCTCTCCGTGCCCCGGAGCTCAGCAGCAATAGCCGCCGGTTACGATCACGTAGGAGATTTGAGATCTGTGCACAAGATTAATTCTACGATATGTTCATCAATAATGAACATATTTCATAAATACTTACAATTGTGGAGCTGATCTTGTCCTTGAGTGAATAACCCATTAATAAACACCAACAAGCCTTTTCATTATTAAATTTTTATATCTACATTAATTGCTTGTCAACCCCGCTTAGATTCTACAGTTTACAAATAAATTGTAGTTTATAAACTAAACTGCATTTTCGCAATGGTGGTATGATTGCTATCATAAGGGGGCGTTCACATTTCGCGTCTTTTGTACGCTCAAGTCCATTACTTCAAATGTAGACGCGCGGCAGCCGCGCTCATAACTAAAGCGATGCGCCCGTTTTTTTCAGGCACACCTCAACTTTTTCCAGAGATGGTTTCCCGGGAGAAGCTCTGTTTACTGATGCTTGGGCCAAATTTTCCTAAAATATAATCCAGTCACAGCGAGTGTTTTTATTGGAGGAAGTCCATTGCTGAAATTAAAGGAGAGCGCGGCTGATGGTTGCTTAGCAACGACAGACACTTCCAGAGCACAAGAGCGCTTTTGGAAATAAGGAGTAAGCGACGCGCCCTCGCGTTTTCAACGCGTTTTTAGGTGCGATATGTGAATGCCCCATAACTGTGGTTGTTCCTCAAGTGGTTGCTATGTTGTTACTAGATGGTTACTATGACAGTGTGCAGTGTAGCTGGTTGCTATGGCAACTGTAGTGATTGCCAGGATTTCGCAGGCAATGTTAAAACATGGGTCAAATATACAAGGGTACTAATACTTCTCCTCAGTGAAAGTGGTGCCAAAGAAAAGATACCCAAACATTTCCTTTTTTGCCATATTTTAGACAACAAAATTCTTCTGACACCTCAAATTTCTGTCTGTGTCTCTCACCTTATTTACTTTCATTGACCGATTAAATGAGTACTCTTTTGAACCCTATACGAGGAGTGGTGTGTACTCGAACCTTTACACATATAGAGGCACTTAAACATTAGTTTAATGACCAAAACCAAATGTTTTTAGGGACGTGTTGGAGGGAGTTGTGCACGTTGGGGGGAGGAACGCATTGTGCCGGGGGAGGTGGGCTTTCGCTCCCAATTTATGATTTGAAAGACCAATTAAATGAGTCAGTTTTGGACACTATCCAAGAATTTGTGTATTCTCAAATGTTTTCAAAAACGGATATACTCAGTACACCTGATCAACACCTGTCACTGATACCTAACTACACCAATCATGGTTTTATAGCCAAAGGAATGTTTATTAAAAAAATAAAAATAAAAACGCCACCCACAACTAGGCTTGTACCTGGTACTCCATGACTCTTATCCTCAGCAAGCTACAGAGGAGTGGTTTGCTGACACACTATTAGGATGTAATTTATGGTTAAGAACTGCTGATGGCCTAACAACAGCCCATATGCCTGGATTGACTCCAGATCCTCTCAACCAAGAAATTTTTTTATGTAATTGTAGTGTTTTAATGTCGTTCTCTCTTACACAATTTCAAACTATGCATCCTCTGTTGAGTCATACAGCGAGCCTGCTGTGATTACCTGAGATAGTTATGAGCACATTGAGGCCTTCCAGTACATCCATCTGTTGGAAGCGTCTTCGGGTGATGAGTGAGTAGACTTTACCCTGACCACTGCGGTCTAGCAACCACAGACCATTCTCTGTACCAACCAGGAGATTCACACCTGGAAATAGAAAGAAGCAGATAACGAAACAATGATCTGTTTGTAAAGAGGTTTTCAAATGTGCCCATATCTGATATACAGATCAATTAAAAACTATTCAGCACTATTTTATAGATAGACCATGCATACAGGGAGAAATATTTGATATTGATTATAGCTTATAGCCCCCACCAAAATAGAGAAGATGCAGGGCTTACCCCACAGACCAGCACACAGGACCTCAGCATTGAACTTTTTCTTGTATTTGCGTATCTCAGGTGTGTCACTTTGAGGGCGGATGTTTGAAGGATTCACGTTGACAATTGAGCCTTTCCTGTGGTTCTGCCTCTTGTACAACTCAGATTTTACATTGTCTGTTGTGTTAATATACAAGGTGGAGAGATGAGGAGGCAGAGAGAGAGAGAGAGAAAAACAGATACCTTCATTGTATGTCAACATTTGCTTGTGTGTGAGTATAACAACTGATTTCTCATCTTTATTTGCAACCATCTTCAACTTCACACACTCTCCTGAGAGCCGGCTCATTCATTTATGTCCTTTATAATGGACATTTTTTAACTGTATCTTTCTTAAGTATTTGGAGGTACCCCATCAAGCCCTATTGTATTCTGTAAAGGACATCCTGGGCTTTTCAGTGATGTGACATGTGATGGGTTTGCATGCTGGGAACAAGGACGGCAATGGCAAGACAAACATGAGGTGCAGCTAATGCAAAATGTTCCTCTGCAGAACCAAAAACAAAACACGCCTCCAGGACTATCTCAGCTCACAGCTAAACTCTCCAGAGGAAGAAGAATTGCACTACTACGTATGTTTTATGACTTATAATTCACTGTTGAACTAAATACATATTTTCCGGTCCTTGCAAGAAACAAACAACAGACCTGTGATACGGAACATTATTGTGTTGATCAAACTGAATGTGTTCTCGGGTTAATATAAACGTATAAAGTTTTATTTTGACACGGAAATCGTCCTGTTGTCCTCTGCAGTTGACATGCTGGGAAATTAAAATAAAAAATGTATTAAATAGATAGGAAATCACATCCTGATTCCCAGTAAGACATTGTCTACTTAAAAATAACATCAGGAGGATAAACCATACAACTTTTCATCAACTAATTTCATCTCATCTCACAACCTTTCTAAACAACTAAACAACAATAAGAATTCCATTATGATAAAATAACACAAAATAAAAAGGTCATCAGAATTTTTTTGTCATGCTCTTACATTATCGTTTAATCACTGTATGGTCCTTCCACACCAAGTAATTATCTTCCAACAGTTAAAAAAACTTGAATGTAAAATGTGACTTTAAATTTAATGTTTGTTTTTGTTGTTTTATATATGCACAACTCAAACTCAGTGTGAAAAGACCTTAGAGTTTTGTTGCCTTTATCCATTTCAGAAACTGCCCTAAATAATGTATGATACTGTAAAATATATTGAGATTTATACAGAATTATTATTTTAAATTATGCCTTACTGGGACTATTACTCTGTGGGCTTTGAGGTGGAGATATTTGTAGCAAGCGTGGATCTATGAACGGTGTGAATGAGGAGGTAGATGATGAAATGCTCTTTGCACTGGCATTTGGCTGAACTGGTTTCTGAAAACATAAAGATCAAACATCAACACACATAAATAAGAATAACTTATGATGAATTTTTACATACTGCTCATGTAATAGTGCAAGAAACACTGTACATCACTGGTCGTAATATTACCACTAGACAACTGTAATGAACATCGTGAATTTAAGTATACACCACAGCTTAGTGGTTTTGATTTAGAGGATTTTGATTGAAGTTTCTTTCTAATATCCACAGAGCAATAATATATTTATTGATTTCACTTTACACCTGTATGAGTACAACACGATATAGTGAGGTTTTCTCACAGTAATGATTGTGTAAAATAAACCTTTTTTGCATCTCTTCTGCATCCGCTGTATTTGCTAAAGGTCACAACCAGTCGCTTTGTACATTATTAATATTATTAGAACAGGCAGTCTTTTATAAAAACAAATAACATTTACAGCATTTTTATCCAAAGTGACTTCCATTCCATAACTACAGGGGACTCTCTCCCTGGAGTAAGTTGGAGTTAAGGGTCTTGCTCAGGATTCTGGAGGTGGTATGCTGAAGGTCGGATTTGAACCCATGACCTCTTGGTCCAGGGTTAAGTACCTTACCCACTCAGCTACCACCACCACACGAAATGCAGTAAGCTAGCCTCTGTGCTTGCCTCTAGTTATTGTTCACTGCTGCTACATCAGAAAATGCTTCAGTGACATCACTGCCTCCAAGACCATCAACACATGCCCCAACCAGAAGCCATGGTTGACTGATGAGAATCCAAAACACCAACTTCAGATCAGGTGATAAGGCTTCCCAGTATACAGCAAGGGCAAACCTGTCCTAGACTGTCGGAGCAGCAAAGTATGCACATGCCCAGAAAATCCATGACCACTTCCAATACACTGGGGATGCATGGCACAGGTGAAATGGTATCTAGGCCATCACCATCAAGGCATTGTCACCTACCTTTGATGGTTTGTACACACAGTCTGGGGCGAAAAATTACGGGGCACAAAATTATGGGGGGGGGGGGGATTTTGGAACAAATCGTTCATATATTGTACACCATATCTATCTTAGGAAGCACCACGAATATACTTAACTAAGCAAAGTAATTCAACAAAAATACTGCAGATTAAAAACTGAACTAAAAAACATTTCACTCTATGTGAACTAACAATCTTATACTAATCAGCTTCTTAATAGTGTGAATGCTATGCCTCAGTGCTCGGGCTCCATCCAGCAGGAGACTGAGGGCAGATGAGATCATTCAAAACCAGGCCCTGGGGTTCGTGGTTCTTCTGCAAGATGTCAGGAAGAAGGTAGTTGTCGTTCAATTTTAATCCAACATTCCTGCCAGCCTCCCCCTTTGAGGGTGAAAAACTCTGTGAAAGAAAAGGTGACACGTACAGTGTTGGAACAAAATATCTATTTATTGCCAAAAATAAGTTTACAGAAGCAGGAAAAAAAAACAAAAACGTAAAACCTTAATTTAAAAAGCTCAACTTGTAGGTAAGGTTGTAAGGTGATAGATAATTTAGATCCAGTGAATAAAATGTGCATTAAATGTGCAGAAGTCTCTTTTCTGTAGAGAATGTTTAGTTTTATTCAAATAATCAATGTGGTACGCTGACCATTCATTCAAGACTTCCAGATGCAGAGGATGCCCTCTAGTGTTCAGTGCATACAGAATGATTTCAGATCTTTTATTTTCTTTTTTTTGTTTCAGATTGATCTATTTTCTTATCTATTTGTTTTCTCCATCACCTTTTTCGCCCAAAAAGCTACACACCAAAATGCAAATATAGATTTTGAACTTCTGTCACATTCCACAAATCCACTACTGAACATTTTTTGTGTGGTACAGTGCAAGATTCCCTGGGAATATGGTAGCAAAGAGGAAGTACTTAGTAAGTAACAATTTTTGTGTATGTGATTTGTGTCAAAGTAACATCTATATGAATGCCAGCATCCAGGGTTTCGCAGTGCAACATTGAATCACACTGCCTTCATTAGCTTGTCTTCTTCGCATGGATGGACCAGGGGCCAACGCTTCCCAAGGAAAGCGATGCACACACACATAGATTTTCAGAAAACACAATTTATCGGACCAGGCAACTGTCTTCCAGTGCTCCATGGTCCACTTCCTATAATGACAAGTTCATAGTACAGTGCTATGCCATTAGTCCCAGATGTGTTAGAACAACTAAAACAGTCAAGTATTTTACCAAACTTGACTTTGAGTAGTGCATATGACCATATCCAAATTAGAAATGGATATGAATGGAAGACAACCATAAGCCAATACCTGATTTTTCCACATGGCCTATCCATCATGCCATTCATCTTCGAACCTGATGATGTACTAATGGACAGGCTTGGAAAATGAATTATAAAGTTTTACCATACATTTATCTGTTGTTTCAGCTCACTGGCTGCATCTCCCTACTGAAAACAAAAGGATTCTGAACCCTGGCCTGGAATGACTGCACAGCCTGTGCCTTCATTCAGCTCAAGGTCATTCAAACAAGCATCTCAAACCTGTCCAGAAAAGGTTGCTGTGGGTGCAGGTTTTCGGTTCCACCAAGCCGGAGGCACACCCGATTCCACTTCTGAAGTCAGTTGGTCTTGGTTTTTTATTTCTCAGGTGTGGCTTCTTTTTGGTTGGAACGAAAAACTGCACCCACAGCAGCCCTTTCTGGACAGGTTTAAGCCTTTTTTTTATTATAGGGAAGTGATGGAGCTTTTCTGTCCCAGAGGTGTCATTCTCCCCTGTGCCTATTTTTCCAGAAAACTGCGAGATGTGGGCAATTCGAAGCTGCTGGCAATTGAACTGGCATTGGAAGAATGGTTGTGGAAAGCCCAAATTCCATTTCTCCTTCTAACATTTCATGAGAATCTGGAATATTTTCAAATGGCCAAGAGGTTAAACCCCAGCAGGTGAACTATATTCTTTACCTGTTTTGATTTTACTGTTTATCAGAGGGGAAAATCCAATGCCCCAATATGTGCATGAGCAAGAAATATTGTCCAGCAAACGTGATATTCCCTTCAACCTGCTCTATATCGCCCATCATGTGGAATGTTGACAAGCCAATGAATGAGTACATGTGAGAGAACCTACACTATCCAACTGCCCTCGAAGTTAAGTGTATGTCCCAACAACAATGAGAGATTAACTTCCCCACCCTAGCCATCCTGTGGGAAACCTCAGTATCACCCATACTCCCACACTATGAAGGTCCTGGCAGGCAAATATTGCTTTGGATATAACCTTCACTCCTATGTTTGGCTCTTTGATCTATATTCTCATTCCTCCTTTAATGTGCGCCTGAGTTGTCATTCTTACATTTCACAGAGTGTCTGAAAATAATATTTACCCAACATGTATGTAGTTAAAATGCAATTCCCAAAGGCCTAAGTGATTGGTGGGCTGTTGCCAGGCTTCATTAGTGTAACACTATGTAATATTCAGAACCACAGCTACAAATTTTAAACCATGTCTGGTTGTGTACATTTTGAAGAGAAATATCATGTTACCTGTGGACTACGGCTGCTGAAAATTTTGCGTTTTTTATTAGTCAGTGATGACCTGTGTATAAATAAATAAACAATAAATGATAAATTATTCAAACAGTGCCACATATTCACATTTTCAAGCATTTACCACTATGCTATGCGATTTCACATTAAAATTGTTATATAGAACAGCACTGTAAAAAAAGTCTTTTTAATCATCTTCAGCTGCTTAAATGAGACCATGGTTGGGATATTAATTAATTATGCTCAGCAATTGTCCATGCCTAATGAGCAAATTAAGCTTGGTGAAAGATGTTATAATATGAAAAGTTAAAACTATGTGTATGGAATTCAGCAAAAACATTCTAATCAGGCATTAAAGCTTGCAAAAATATTCCAAACTTCTGTTCTTTTCATGAAAATGCCAAATACCCAGAGTTGCACAGATTTTTGCATATTTTCATTTATTTTTAACCAATAGAATTCATTTTCTAAATACAGAGACGCCTGCAGCACATTGAAGGGTTGAGTATTCTCTATGTCACATTGCTCAATTTGATAAATCTTTTTGCAGTAAAGAGGAAAAAAGATGATGATGAATTAGACTGACCTGCTTTTCTCATCATCATCGCTGCTCCCTATTTCGTCACTGGAGGTGGAGTCCTCGGCAGGTGTTACAAATGGACTGAGGGCAGAGTTTTCCCTAGAGCTCAGATGAATCTCCTCAGAGGAAAACAAAATAAGTTTGAAATTAACAGTGTTAATGTAGTGGTGAAAGATACTTAATAAATGTTCTTTTCAAAGTGTCAAATAATTATAATAAGGTTTTTTTTATTTTAACCCTATGATGAATATGCATTTTTTTTCTGTGTCTGTAAAATGCGCATGTGACCTTTGTTTTATATACTACTGACCACACTTTCTTCAAAATTCCCCCCAAAATGTTTGGAGAACATTTAAAAATAATACATATAAACAGTTTATTGTACCATGGAAATGTTAAATTACAAAACACTTACATTATTTTACAGCTGTGACAATTAAAGTGGTAATTTTAAGTGCATAGTGTGTGCATGTGTGAGCTCTGTTTCACCCCATCTGTAGACTGAATCAGGAGTGAAGCTGCAGGGATACAGCACACAGAACAGCCGCTATACACACAACATTGTACTTACAACACATACGGAGGTATTTCTGATTTTTACAGCTCACACGGCAGTAGTTAATAAAAACATAACAACCTGTGCATTTTACACACACACAGTGCTGCAAATTGTACAAACAGAAATAAAAAATGAAAAGTGGCTGTATATACACTGCATAATGTGGACACTTGTGCGACTGCTATTAACACTATTAATAATTTAAGAATGACAGAGGAGACTTCAAAGCTATAAAATGAAATTTTTTATTCCTCACTAAAGCCCATCCTGTGTTTTGATGTAACATTGTACACTCTTGGTGTTCTTTTGAGCAGCTCATTGGAGAATGCTTTTCCAACAGGCTTGAAAATTATCTTAAAGAATAAACATCATAATAATTTTCATAAAAATTTAACAGAATCTTCAGTGGACACAAATATTAGGTGAATGTTCTTGTTTTATTTTTTTATTTTATGAATAGAATTAATAAAAGCACACAGTGATACGCTATTAGACATTTATAACAGCTGTATTTACAACACAGCTAAAATAACTGAGTGTATTTGTTTAAGAACATGTTTCAAAAACCAAAATTAATATTTAGACATAAAAATCCATGGAGACCATGACAAACATATTTATTCATAATAGATCCACAACACACATATGGTCAACAAATGCAAAGCTAGAATCCTACAAAAATGTATGTGATGCCATGCTGAAAGAAGTATAACACCCTAAAACATACCTGATACTGCAACAGTGTTCCTGAACATGCACCTGGAAAGTGCTTAAATGGCTGGATGTGACTAGGGTGAGAACTTTCTGGTTGATAGTAACCTGTGAGACATTAGGAGAATCTGTGATTTTTTAACATCTCACATGTGAGAATGTGTATCCTCTATATTAGCAGTATAGCTAGATGGTTGAATGTGGTTCATTTCACTTTCTAAAGTTCCCTAGATATAAAGATTATATCCAATTTATTGACAATCTTTTATTTAAGCATACAGGACAACCCCTGAAATTTGTCGGGGTTACGTTCCAAAAGCACCTGCGAATTATGAAAAGATGCAAATTGGTGATGTGGGTGTGAATATGCTCCCAATAAACTTTAATTTGAATGTGAACTACTGATGTTACCCCCAAGTATAATGCACTTTAATTCAAGCAAGCATGTTTGTTTTGGTAAGTGCTGCCATTGTCTTTGGTATAAGAAGGATAAATACAGTAATAATTTAATTTAATTTAATTTAATCAGCAGCAAGGAGAAATGAATCAAACGTCCTGCCTCTGAGTACAATATTATTTCAAGATTTCAAATACGGTTGCTTTGCGTTCTCTAGACAGAATTAAAACATTAATACATATGGACATTTCGCTGAATTCACATTAATATTTATGTTTAAAAAATAGTACATTACATTTTCTTAATAACTTAGCACTAAAATGCATGACAAATGAGGCTGCAAAATCAGATTTTGACTGTATATACATGTATGTATGCTTAATGCAGTTATAGTGCAGTGGGCTAACTGAAGATAAAAGACAGAGCTGACTGAAATATAAAAGAAGAAGAATCTTCTGATATGACATTGTGCTATTGTGCTACCTAAACTATTCACCATACTAAGACATAAAGTGTTAAATGAAATTAGGAGATAAAGAGGCCCTTATGAATAAAACTCGCAACAATAAATTTCATCCTTGTTCCCAAACTAGCTGGCCTGTGAACACATGCCTGGGTAACCGGTGACCACAAAGTTGCAGGTTCAAACCCCCACTTTGTACCACTGTGTCCTTGAGAAAGTTACTTAACACTCAGTTGCTCCAGGGTGACTGTCCCTGTAACTTATGATTGTAAGTCGCTCTGGATAAGGGTGTCTGCCAAATGTCCCAATTAAGATTGGATTTTTCTAGCAGTCATTGCAGAAGAAAACTGTCAGGTCCCATAAGCGGGTTCTTCATTTTATTATAATACCTGTACTCCTATTATAAAATCCTGAGTACACCGGTCTTGAGTTTGTTTGCTATGTGTTTCAGCTGACTGTTGTGTTCAGAGAAAGGGATGTTTAGTTTCCATTGATTCATGGACTTTTCGGTTTTAGTCCGGTTTGTGTTGGACCTTAGTCGTCTGTCCACCATCATACTGAGTGGCTTCACATGTTCTCCATTCTCCATTTGTTTCGAGTTTGGTTTATGGCCCTCATGCCAGTTTTTTTTTGTTTAAATAAAGAAACTACAATGTAAGTCTGCCGTCTTTCTGGAGATATGGGGAAACGTGACAAAAATGAATAACATACAATAATTACACTATGCTTGGCCCAACTATCAACAGGTGCTTGAATAACAAACTTAACAATACAACAGATTCCATGATATAAAATAAGGCTCTATTTTAGGTATTATAAGCTAATAAAAGGTATTATAAAGCTCTTTTACCTCACAAATTCTACAGAGTGCTTCACACATACACATACCTGACCCAGTAAGGCCGCTCTGAGAAGCTGGGGATGGTACACTTTTCTGTACAGGAGACCGCAGGCCGCCACTATAAGCAAAAAATAAGAAAATAAAATTGATGCAAATCAAACTGCATATGACTGTTAATATCAAGAGCAGGAAAGAGCAACACAGAGAAAAATAAAACAAGTTGAATGGATCACTGAATAACAGACAGTAGTTGCAATACATCAAAGCTCAAATTGAACATAAACTTACTGTGATGTAGTTCTGTGGTGGCTCGTGGGATTTTTGCAGTACAATTTTGAAGTTGTACGCTCTGGAACCTTTTGAAAATACAATTCAGACAATATTGACAATGCTTTAATTGTGTAACTGATGTTTTTGGACCAAGACTTGAACTCATGTGGCATCATTATATTTATAGTTGGTATAAAGGCCAGCCAAGTGTCAAAAAAATAGCCGGTGACTGTTACACAGTTGGTATCAAGTGTTTTATTTTAGACTATTGTGGCTTTGTAACCTGCTGACAGCCTTTCCATCCTGCCCTTATGTGTCACATAAGGGAAGGAAGACACCACCCTTCAAAAAAGGAAGCTGTTTTAGACCAAAGTTTCAGTAGGGTCCCAGAAGCCACAGACTTTTGCACAGATGTTAGGTTCAGCACATAGACTCATAACCTAAGTATCTGCGTTGAATGCACTGAGTACCTCAAAAGCATTATGCTTGATTTTGATGTCATGGAAAAGCTGTAACAATTGTAACCATGTAGTCACATTTAGATAAGTACCAGAGCTGGCTGCAATAGCATTTACAGCCTTTTGTAAATATGTGATCCTAATATGTCCCTTAAAAAAACAACAAAACATACAGTGGGGGAAATAATTATTTGATCCCCTGCTGAATTTGCAGGTCCCTAAATTAACAGTGTCAAATTTATGGAGAGAGACTAAATATCAACCAAAAAAAAACAGGTTACATAAAAGCCACGAATTGCTTTACAACAAATTGAGTGAAATAAATATTTGATCCCCTACAACATAGCCAGACTTGCTGTGTGCCCATGTTGCACACAGATTACAATCAATCTATCAAATAGAGTTCCTCCTGATCTGAACTCATTATGCGTAATAAAGCACACCTGTCTACAGAATCATTTTTTTTCATTACAACCCCTCTACAACCATGGGCAGGACCAAAGAGAGTCAAAGTAGCTCCATGCAGTATCTTGTCTCATTGGGTGAGGATGATCATGAGAAAGGTGAGGGATCACCCGAGAACTACACAGGAGGAGCTTGTTCAAGATCTGAAGGCAGTTGGGACCACAGAAACTAAGAACACCATTGGTAACAGACAATCATAATGAAATCTTGAATTCTTGAAATCTTGCCGTGCCCGCAAGGTCCCCCTCTCAAGGAGCCACATGTACAGTCAATCTTAAGTTTGCCAGTGAACATCTAAATGATTCAGAGGTGGCTTGGGAGAAAGTGCTGTGTCCAGATGAGACCAAAATCGAGCACCTTGGCATCAACTTGAGAATTGCTGAGCGTGACCTGAAGAACACCATGCCCACAGTTGAGCATGGTGGTGGAAACATATTGGGTATGCAGTAAACGTCTTACTATTGTGCGTGCCAATAAGGGTTTCCACCTAGTACTTAGTCCTATTTATTTCACTCACTTAAACGCCAATCTTGATTTTTGGTTGATATTATGTCTCTCTTACAACATTATGTCAGAAAAGTAAAGCAGACCTTTATAGTCATGTGTGAACACACCACAGCATAGCACGCAGTGTGAACAATGTGAAATTCTTTCTATAAATTTAACCTATTCACCAAGTGAAGCAGGCGCAACCACCAACACTGATCTGCCAGGGACTATATCTTGCTTCAGGGTGGGTCTTGCAATTTAAACACACAACCTTCTGTTCGCAGGGCATGTCCCCAAACACCAGGCCACCAGCAAACTGTCACTACGACAGCAATGCTGATACAGAACTGGAGCTGGGCGATATGGCCTAAAAATAACATCTTCGAGTTTTTCACAATAAATACGATATGCCCATCCCCTCCTCAAAATCAAACTACAGATGGAAAATAAATAAACTTTATTTATTTATTTATTTTTAACTTTATGGCTACAGTGCAATCTGACACAAAGTGTGGGTCTAAAACTTTTAGCATGTTAATGAATCCTGGCTTTTCCACATAAATATATGGGCCCTATATATTTTGCAATATACATGACGAAAGCGTTTATCATCTTCCACCTGTCGATGCCGCCTGAGAGAAGTTGGCATGTCATGTGTTTTTATCCTCTCTGTGTGCAATCTCCGGCTCTGATTGCCTGATGCTGACGCGCCTTCTGTGACTTAAATAGGGCGGTACTGTTGGCACATACAGGGGAATACAGACACACCACATGTGTGGAGATACTTCACTCTAGACACACAAACAACACGGTGACCTGCACAACCCGCAAGTCGGTGTTAAAGTACAGTAATGGGGGTTTTCCACTGAATGGTACCAGCACGGTACGGTTCAGTTCGGTTCTACTCGGTTCAGTTTGGTTTAATACCATTAGTTTTCCACTGACTGGTATCAGCTTGGTTCAGTTCAACTCTACGAACCTGCTACATGAAGGCAATACTTTAACACTTTAAATGTCAGGGCTTAAAATTTACTAGATTTTGGCAACAATATTTAGAAAGCTTGTGGCTTAAAAGGATTTAAAGGCAGAGACTTATTGTTAATTAGAAAAATGCTGGGTATTTTGAAGTTTGAATTGCTGTTTGAAGTGTCTACGTGCTTGGTTCTTTATAGTCAAAAACTGTGGGTTCGAAACCAAACTGAAATGAACAGAGCTGGTACCAGTCAGTGGAAAACCCCATAAGAATACCAGCTTTCTGCACGGCATCTGAAACGGCACAGCTAGCTAACATGGCTAACGCTAGCCCTGCAGGGATTCACCAGGTCCAGAGGACCCTTAGTGGCAGCAATGTTTAAGCTGTCGGACACAGGACTTATTTGGACTGTGTCCGACAGAACAAACCAGAACCAATTGGTGCCTGTAAATTCCATATTACAGGCACCAACACCGCTAAAGTGTTTGGGTGCAGCCTGCTAATTTACCCGAGTGGAACGGTGCATCGCATTAGTTCCGCTTTTGCTGCTTGAGTGTAAAATAAGTAATACATTTTCATAAAAACGTCCTGAACTGAAAATTTGAACTCATCGATAAAATCGGTATATCGCCCACCTCTAAACAGATGTAAGTTCAAGATGTACATCTTTGTTCAATTATAGGTTTTCATAATTATTTTGGCATTATTTTTGCTAATTTATTGGTTAAGTTCAAACATAAATGAAATAACTTTTCAGTGTAGACCCTGTTTTTCTTTGGATATGAGATGATTTTTATAATGTAATATCATGTCTATTGTTATGTAGTTGTCATTCTCTTCTGCTTTGAATGCAAAATAATTTGTTTAAAACAATGAAAAACAAACAGAACACATCCGAAATTAGTGTTATATAGGCTGGGAATTTAAATAAGAATGAGATCATTTAAAACAAACCGCAAACACTTTGTGTGGTGGTGTACGTATTTACCTTAGGAGGATACTCATCAGGACAAGGGATAAATACATCATCCACAGTGTTTGACAGCCTGGGGCTGGACATTTCAGACAAGGAGTTACTGTGTAGATTATCTCCACTACAGAACATGTTGGTGTTCTGCAAAATAATTTCAGGTTAGTCTGTCTTCTTACTCCTTTGAGAGTCAAATATCCCAATTTAAAAATGTTATCTTAATTAAAAACAATAAATTAAATCAAATAACTAAATATAGCTTATTTGTGAAGTGTTTAGATTTTGAATTTTAAATGACAATTTGTGTTACACTAACACATATGCCTCTTTTAAGCTCTCTGTAATAAACATCTACCATCCACATGGACATATGGACAACTCTGTGGATGAAATAGATGCACTACTGTCTGCCATCACTTACTGACTGTCCACTACTCATCCTAGGTGACCTGAATGTTCACCCAGACTATCCCAACTGTTTGCAATTTATGCACCTTCCTAGGGCTCGATTATCAACAGCCATGGCTTCTCTTCTCTTATGACTTTAAGGAATGTCAATCATGTACAGCAGAAGTACATTGGATCGACTGTCCCCTTTTCCTTCTATCCTTTGCAGAGTGACACATACTGCCTGGATATCCTCCTCTCTGAATGCACTATCTACCCTAAATCACACCTGCACCTGAAATAAATAAATAAATAATTGTGCTGTTGATAAATAATATGTCCCTTGCATTACCTACTGTTAATAAAATGCATGAACGATTAATAGTTTATTGCCATTATTATTAAAATAATGATTTATTCAACATTATTTACTAAACACAGCAAGTTCAATGTGTGGTTTATTCCTTTTATGGTGGTTTTTCAATCCTATTTTTATTGCAAAAAAAAAAAAGAAAAAGAGATTTTACTTCATCGTTTTATTACAACTGGTACCTGAATAACAGCTCTTTGGAGGATTGGTGTACAGGGACTGGAGTTTCTTCCTGAGCTCAGTCTTGACTGGATATGCATCGAAAATCCTACATCTGCATTGTTCAGATTCCCACGGTGGATCTTTAAAGCTTGCAATTTGTCCTCTATCTAAAGATCAATATGAGTGACAGAAAATAATGCTTACTGAACAAAACAGTACGATCAAATATTGTTTTTTTTTTATTCAATACTGTGATGTAATCTGTGCTGTAAAATATGATGTATGTTACTTTCTTTTTTTGCACTTTGTTTAGGACACTTGCGTCTGCACATATGTAGTGTTGTGTTATTTGTTTTCGTTCCTTCTGTTGCCATGCTTTGATGGGAAAAAGAAAGAGCTTCTGGTTGACTACCTTTCTTTCAAATCATGCGGCAAGCTGGTTGACAGGAAATATCTTGTCAGGCCAAGATAAAGATGCAAGCACTAGTTAAATTTGGCATATTAACCTCTTGTTCAGCAACAAAACTTTGTGACCTGCTAAAAATTGCCTGACTAAAGCACCTGGCAATTGACATTCACTGCAGCTAATTAGCCTTTAAGCTGCAAGAAATGTCATTAAAGCACAAACGAATGCTATAATTGTACTATACAGTGGTAAAGACATTATGTCATCCAGCATGAGCTGTGTACGTATAATTCTTCCTCACTACATCGTCAACAGAGAATTTCTTCTTAAACCCATGCATATGTGAGGTAAGATAAGTCTCACAAGTGAGAATTTTGTCATGGCAAAATGTGGCAGTACACAGTTAAGAGCAACAAAAATTAAAAACAGAATAGAATAAAATAGTAAATCACAGTACAGTATAACATTCAAATATACAGTATAAAGATTTTATAGCATAAAATCCAGACATATAAATATGGACATATTTATTGTAATATATATACATATATGGATATGTAAACTAAATGTAGACTTGGGCAAGTTGTATGCATGTACACAATGAGTTTATGTATACATTTGCATATAGCGGATATATAAGTAAATATAATCTGTAGATATACACACACATTCAGATACACAATGGAAGTTATAATATTGACATTAACAGTGGAAATGCAACAGAAAAATGGCATATTTTAAACTGCAAATTTTGCCCAGCAATAATAGTTCAACCCAAAAAATGTTAAATCAGAAAAAAAGTAATATTGCACATAAGAGAAACTAAGAGAAATTACCATGATGTAGTCTACCATTGGATGTGTGTGTATCTTTGTCTGTGCATGTGTGGTCATCATATGTATCACATGTTGACTTTGAGCTCATGCTTTAAGAAACCCTATTCAATGCAAATCCCATTTTAGAATGAAAATCTGTCTTTACCTGGTCAGGAAATGGACCTAAATGCCACGATTTGCCATCAGTCCTCAGCTGTGCAGAATCTTCAGGCTGGATATTTAGGAGCAAAATTAGAGGCAAGGACATGGTTCAATGCAGTTTATGCTCACCAGTTACTGGATTTGAGAGTAAATGTGCCTTTCATGAAACTCCTGCTTTAAATTTTTCATTCAGGGAATGAGGCTGGATATAATTAAATAGGTTACTAGGGTATTTTGTTCTTCCACTGACTGCAAGAATTTCCTGGCTCTATGACCAAATGTCTAGGTCAATCAGTTTACATTTATAGTGAATTTGGAGGTAGTTTATGGTCAGTCTGTTTCTTTAATGTCGCAGGGGTAAGTAGTTCGAAGCTCACGATTCATGTTCTCACACTATACGGCCCGATGCTCTTATGCGACCTGACTGCTCACACACGACACGTGGGACAGAGGTCTGCGTGGCTACCAGGATTTTAAACAGGTTTGATTTTCTTGCGACCATACGATTACTGATCAGGAGCTGGTCATGAGGTGCTAAATGCTTCTCGTTACCCCGTGTATACTACAGGATGCACGACATACGATTAAGCTGAAATTCGGGCCAATCCCCAAACTGGTCGCACGAGAGAAAAATCGTCTCAAAATGGGCCAAAAATCTCACAGTGTACGCTCAGCTTTACTGGGACAATTAGCTGAACAATGCTTAATTTTGGCTAGTAAAATATTTTCTATTTCCTGATTGACCATATTAAGACATGTATGTCACACTATAAATATCACACATTTCATGAAACACGTATACCAGGAAAAGAAAAAGGACAAGCATTTAAAACATTTCGGAAGTAGCAGGTTAGATGCTTCTGTTCACTTTGACACAGAACAAATTAAATGATGTGAATTGTCATTCCTAGTTCATCTTCCTTGGCTTTGAAATGTAACTTATGTGTCATGAAATGTAATTTTGATTTCTGACATGCAAAGAAACAAACAGAATAAATGGTATAACAACCCATAATTAATAACATAATATTTAACACAGCAATCTCAGACATCAAATATGGATAATAATGGAGAAGAAGCTGGCCATTACAATTGTTGTTATATATGTGATATATGTGAATTGATGCAATTTTACATCATTTGTATTTGCATCAGTTTAGCAGTGGAAATATTAAGAAGAAGAAATGAGAAAGCATATATTTAAACATTTTACAGTTTGTACAAATGAGCATATTGCACTTTCATTGCATTGGAAGGTATTTGTATTTGATGGACAATATACTTTTATTCATTCCGAAATCTGTAATTAGTCAGTACATTCACAGAATATAAAACATCTAATAATCAGTAATTAGAGGCTTATTTGCAGATTGAACTGTGATAATGTTTAATACTGTGATATTGCTTATTTGTGATATTCCTTATTGTTTGCACTGTGATACTGCTATTTCAAGGGCTAAAGTGATGATAATGTATAAGGAATGATATTGTGCATCTATATCATGCATAAAAGAGCTGTAGAGGATGATCTGAGCAGTCATGTGTGTGTGTGTATGCAGATCCAAAGACGCAACTGAAAGGATTATGTCAAAGTAATGGTATGTCAAAGCAGGAAAACTGAGAGCACTGCGTCAACATTTGACCAATCACGAATTATTCCTTACTCTAAGGTACTAAAAAGCTACACCAGCACAGACACATCATTCCGAGCTCTTACATTAATTGGACTTTATCAAGAAATAGGCATATACAACCATCAATAAGCAAACACAGCCAGCAAGTCAACACAGTCAAACCAATTAGTGTTATATACATTATTCTCTCTTACCTGTTTTTTGACATTTCGTTTTGTGCTCTCCTCTTGTAGGGTTCTTTCACTGAGATCAGTCTCTTCTTGCCATGACAGCTCCTGGAGCTCTGACCACTGAAATGCCTGAATCTGCCTTTTCTGCTGCTGTGATAGACATACACACACACACACACACACACACACACACACATTCCGTACCAATTAAAATTTATTATGATGGCAAATTTGGTACAGACTATAAACTGTACATATTGTGGATTCAATCAATATCATAATTATAATTAACAATAACAGGTGCTCCAAGGTTTTCGGGAAGTCTTATAATTTTCAACTTTGACCATTTCTGTGGACTAGTTCAAACTCAGGACAGCCATTTATAATATTCTGCTCATTAATCAACCAGTCACCCATACATCTTCAAAGAATTTTCTTTGCTCTTGTTGATGCTCAATCCTCCTCTGTCTATCAGCAACCAACTGCTTCTTGTAGCGCTCCTGATCCTGAAGCTGATGCTGGAGGAGCTGGGCTTCAGAGCGGCTTTTGTTCTCCTGCTGCAGCCGGAGGAACTCTCGCCTCAAGGTGGATTCTCCAGGAAGGTTGACTGTAGAGCTAGAGATAATGAAAGAATACATAAGAACGCTTGTACGGTCAGGCCATTTTGTCCAAAAATGTTATGAATACAAGAACACAAAACTATGACATATGGCATGACGGAGTCATTTGGAAATGGCATAAGGTTGAGCATCTGGTAGCACAGCCTTGTCCCTGTAAAGAAGTTTTTCATCTGAAAGGCCAGAATATGGTTACATAAGACAGAACTCTGGATGTCTGGATACCACACTGTTGCTGTTCATCTTCCATACTAGTTGATAAGGCTCCTGCTATAAAGTGGACATGAATTTATGCATACCTGGGTTCTCCCTCATCTTCATTCATTTCGTCCTCCTCATTGTCACTTCCACTGTATTCATATTCAGTCTCCTCTGTTATTTATCAATATGACACAGAAAAAATATAACAGTTAAGCCCTAAAATGCATTATCCGTGAAATATTTACTATTGCCATCTTAGGGAACATCATTTAATGACATACATATGTAAGCCACATACATATAAAGTCTAAATCGAATATGTGCTTTACAGAGCTTGCAAATATTACTGTAAATGTAGAATATATGTAAAAAAATTCCCCTGACCTTACTTTAGTAACATTTTGGAAAAGATTCTGTATATCCTGTATATACTATGCGTATGTTATTAATGGCACTTAAGTGTTAATCAGCTTGTAATTAATGCTTGAGACAGCATCAGTGGGTCAAAAACAGCATACTAATATGTTTATTCTTGTACACTGTATCTGTTATTCTAAAGTTACTATGCAGTTCTCACCTTTCTCTCCCTTCCTCTTCCTGGTTCTGTCCAGGTGGTCTCTGAGCATTACACACACTTGCCTTTCATTCAAGTCTTTGATAAAGGGATGGCGTAGAAGAGTCTCAGTGCAAGGCCTGCGAAGGTAGTTCTTGACCAGACAATTGTCCATAAAGTTCACAAACTTCTTAGACCTTAAAGATGAACATACACAACATGAAAGCGTTTTACTTGTCCGAGCAAACCAAAATTGAAATCTTCATAAAGAGAAATCTTTATACAGGGAAACATTTGTCTTTCCTCTCTCAACTTTAAGTATTAGTTGATGTAAAAATGATTTTGTTCAAAATAATATCAGATATTTGTGACGACCAGCCCATCCTCGGTCCGGCCGTCCTGTTCCAAGTCCCCTGAGTATTAGGTTTCTCCCCTAGGCTCATACCCTTTACTTTTGTCCCTTCCTATGTTCGGTCCCTCAGTGTTGTCTGTCTCCGCCCTCTCTCACCTGTCTCTCCTTC
>JBBMFX010000030.1:18336112-18351073 GCA_037832545.1 Rhabdalestes septentrionalis | reverse complement strand
GAGAGAGAGAGAGAGAGAGAGAGAGAGAGAGAGAGAGAGAGAGAGAGAGAGAGAGAGAGAGAGAGAGAGAGAAACAACCAACTTTCAAAACAAAAGGGGGAAATGCAGAAGAACTCAAAATTCCTTGACTTGACAGTCATTCATGTTTGGTGTACAAATAAATCCCTGCTTCACCTTCTGATAACAGCATAATTTTTCATAGACTGCAGCACCTGTCATATGGTTCTGAATGTGCACTTTCCACCTGTTTTGTATGGTTGCTTCAGGTGACACAATTATAAAATTTAATATTGAATTTATCATACAACTACCCCAGTTTAAGATGATTTTAGAGACGTGAGCCTCTTGCAGCATGTAATGACTGCTTCGTGTTCTGAGTAGTCGTAATATAAGCAATTTCCACTGGGATCAATACAGTTTTCTGATTCTGATCATGATGAATACCATATCTTAATGTCACATAGTTACATTGTTATCAAATATTTCTCATAATAAAATATCTAATTAAAATGTTCTTAGTGACTTCATCTCAGGTGTAGACATGTAGATACAGCAACATAACTGCTTCAGTCACTACAGTAGATAATTTTAAAAGTGTGAGAAAGGATCATTAATATTTTCTTGTTATTTGAAACTGAATGTTCATTTCCATGAAGCACATTATAGTCCGGAGATATAAACAGGATACTGTGGGGCTGATGTGCAGATAATAAGAAACAGATTGTAAATGACTAACTAAATTTTTTTTTCTGGGTTCATAAAGGTTTGGATCTCTAGTAAAAAGGATTCTATCGTGCACATTTTCTACTTAAATACATCATTTCATTGCAGTTCATAGATTGAGCATAAAACATATTTAGTGTAGAGTAAACATAATTAATGTAATTTATTTTTCATTCTGAATTCCAGGTTTAAATTTGACCTCATTGTTGGATTGCTTAAACTGTACAGTTTAAAAAAGGAGATGTGAAGTCCTAAAGGAAATTTCAAAGGTTAGCCCAGAAATAATAAGTTGCTTTCTGAATCTCCCAAATTTACTAAGTATAATTCAGGCAGTTTGATTTTCAATATTTCACATGTTTATTTTAGTTATCATCTTTTGATATTTATCTTTAAAACAAGCAAAACTAAAAACTTTATTTTGTATAGAATCATTACTTTATTTGGAGGTTCTGTAAATTTCAGAAAGGGTCAGAAAGTTCAAATTATAATTTGGCTCCTCCAGAAGAAATGGGATCACTCTCATCATAAAAATAGAAACTGTATCATTGTAACAGACAAGTAAGTTGTTGCAAGTAAGGGCAGGTGTCTCCACAGTAATTTAATGCCAATGCAGACTAGATTCTGTTTAGCATTTTGCTTTAGTCAGTAAATAAATCTTTCCTGTGAGTAAACAAAACTTTACTGGGAAAATACGGAAATCTGCACCTACTTCTGGGAGGATATGAGCCACCTGTGACACATATACAGTTTCCATGAGATTACAGAAATCAGCAGATGGTATTAGAAGTGTTTTGTGTATAAAGATACATTTGGTTCACTAACATAAAAACATTTAAGCAATATGTGGTATTTGGTTTAATTAATTTAGGATAAGTGCTTTTGTATTTTAAGACTTATGTTGGACAGGTTCATGACCTATTTTCACATTCATAATGTGAAACATTTTGATCATTATGATTCAAAAAACATTTTTGTCTACAAAAGTACATCTATAAGTAAAATAATCTTCTGTTCAATCAGCTGCATTTGACCCATTAATTGTTCTCCATTTGTTTGCTTTTGTTGTGTTCTCTTAGTTCAGCACCTGTACATCTCATTTCATCCCTTCCCAGTTTTATTGTAGATGAAAGACAATCCAATTAAATGTATTTTTAGCTTAGTTACTTTTACTTCTACTCCTCCATTACTCAACAATACTCCTAGTTTGGGGTTTCGCCACTTCTACAGGAACGTGTGACCACTGTGCCACTGTGCTATTAACCAGTAGAGGTCACTATGTTCCTGTGTTTGTATGTTCCTGAGTTGTTGTGGTTTAAGATTTATATTGGCTGATGCCAGAATTTATATCAAAATAATTAACATTTGTTATATAACTTCAGAACTAAGGTCAATCATATTTTCATATAGGATTATAAAAAAGAGATTGTAATATTAATGAGACTGATAAACTACCTCTGTAAGTACTGAGGACAGTTTTACCCTAAGGTTGGTCTGTGTTTTTTTCTCTCTTTGTTGTCTGTATTCTTACACCAACAGAGACTCTAATGACACTACATTCAGATACATAGACTTAAATATGTACTCGGTCCCCCTTTACAACAGTTTTAACTGCTATTATGGTTCAGCCCGCATGCTCTGGACTCTGAGGGTAACTTTATTATCTATAATAAAATCTGAATGCCCTGGCAGCAGCAAATATTTTGGTTTTATATTTAAAAATATAAAACCAAATTTACAGATATGTTTGAACTGCAGCTGTGTAACTGTGTTGAAGGGAACACTGCTGTTAAAATGTTCCTTACTTGTTTGTTTGCAAACCAAATGTTATTGCTCTTTTGTTCATATAGCAGTACCTCAAAAATAAAAGTGCGCAATACACTACTTTAGAATTAATTATGTAATAATGGTATATATGTATATATGCACATCCATACATGTACATGTGCATATATATATATATATAGAAACACCCTGGCCGAAAACCAAAACTGAAAAACGAAATAAATTTGATTTATTATAAAATAATAATAAGATATTTATTTTGCATTCAGACAATGCACAATATTTTAAATAAAATATTTTCCTTGGCCCAACTCATGAATAGCCTAAAAGCAAGAAAGCTGAAATATAAACTATAGATAGACGGAGTTTGCACTGCATTTAAATTTTACTCGAATAAAAATACAAATATGAATAATTCTCCCTTTTAACAAATACAAATACAGATACGACTAGTGGACGCTCTGTACACCCCTAATATATATATACAAATATGTACTAGAGCTGTAACGACATTCCAAACCTACGATTCAGTTCGTTTCATGATTTTTGACTCACGATTCGGTTCGTATCGCGATTCATTTGCGGTGGAGGAGAGGAAAAGTCCTGAGAGGCCATTTTGTTTGGAGACACCTTATCTTTACCACAAAATTATAAAGCAATATCGGCTTAAATACCGCTTCCTTTCCATCCATACTGAGGACGAGGCTTCGGTGAACCGCACGAGGAGTCGAGTTGGAGCAGTCGACTCATCTCTCTCGGTTCACCGCTCCGTTCAAACAAAAGAAACTCCGCCCAGCTGCCCGGAGCCACAAAACACGCTCAAAACACAAAAATAACAATTACACAGAGACTCTAGCACAGTTTTACCACAACCCAGCCAGCTTATACACACTTATACACGTGTACTCACAGCCAATCAATTCAGCAAACAAAGGGTCCGTTTGTGCTTGGATGTTAGTAAACTTGTGGGCGGGCTCTTTAAACCCTTAGACCCTCGGCTATTGGTTAAAGAAAAGAAACTGACGTGAAAACCCTCCTATTACGGTGAAAAACCTATGTTTCTGTGCGGGAACTGGATACGGGAAAGAGTTGGAAGGGGTGTGTCTGGGTTCGTGGACGCGATTTCGGTTTTGTATCATATATTGTTACAGCCCTAATATGTACATATATCAATATAAATCTGTCCGGCACAGTATTTTTTATAATTTTATATTTTATTTTGTAAGTATAGCAAACTCAGAGAATATATTTATACATATATAGGTATAATTATAAATCAGTCTTTCTTTTTTATGTTGCTCTGTGTTGTGAGTGTGTTGTGTTGTATGTTCCAGAAAGACAATATTTCATCACACTGTGTGCTAATTGTAAACTGTATATAGCTGGAATAACCATAAAGCTCTACTTGACTATTTGATTGGAAGTATATAGAAGAAAGTATTTTAAGAAACAGCTTGTGTTCCACTCATGTACTATTATCATATTATTCTGTTTGTTGATTCTGATTGTTTGTTCATCCCTCCTGTATCCTGATTGGTCTTCCCCCAATATCTACTTTCTTCAAGTGGTGTGTGCAGCTTATTCACATTAATCTGATTTGCTAGTTAGATAAGAAGGTCCCGGCCAAAATGTTTGTTGCACTCTCAGTCTATAAACAGAAACACTTAGTCGATGAACATTTTGTTGGAATTTTAGTGCTGTGGAATGATGTTTGACAAGTAGTTTGTCTGATGTCAGGCAATTATAACACCTATGCTCCAGATGCCCTGTTAAGTGTGGCATTTGTTTCCATATGGCTACTCAGTTAATAGTTCCAATAATGGTTATAGTCATTCTTAGAAAACCGTTTCTCAGAAATGCACCACACATTTTAACCAGTGTATTTTCTAGGACCACTGGCCACTGCTGTTTTGCCAGCTCAGTGGGCTTAAAGCTAAACTGTAATTTTTAGTCTTAAGCCCATTTATGTTGTGTGGGTTTGTTTAATGTTCAAAGTCCCACTTGAGATTGTAGTTTATTTATTGCATGTTCGGTTCTCTTAAATTATTTTATTTGCACAGAAATAATGCTTTTAGCCCTTACTGCCCAAGCAGCAAGCATTTAACTTGGCTTTTTGGATATAGTTGCTGAATGTTTCTTTCATTATTAATCCTGTTTGACTGATGTGGTTTTTGAGCACCTAACTTCTTATTGCACTCCTTTTAGCAACATATGTGTACATGTTTGTAAGCACCTGTGCTCTTGTGCTTGTGAAATGTGGAATGGCCTGAAACATCACAGACTTGCACTGACTGATCTTCACAAATGAGCAGGTGTAGTGTGAGCAGAGGATACTCTATCAGGGGAAGGCTGCAGGGCCTGATGGCATCAATGCTAAGGTGCTGAAGCGGTGTGCTAAGCACCTTAGCATTGAGGTGGGTGCTAATTCTCTGACAGCTATTTAGTCTGAGCCTGAGACAAGAGGCGGTCTCAGTGCTGTGGAAGGTCATACTTCGTCCCAGGCCCAAGAAAGAGTATCCCTTACTGACTATTGACTTGTCGCTCTGACATTACATATCATGAAGACAATAGAAAGGCCAGCTGAAACCTATTGTCAACACATTGCTGGAGCCCATGTAGTTTGCCTCCCAAGACACAGTATGAGTTGAGGAGGCAATGGTTTACCTGCTCAATAGAATAAACTCCCACCTTGACAAGGCACCATCATGATGCTTATGTTCTTTAATTTTCCAATGCAATCAACACCACATAACCAGTGCTGTAAATGGGAGAAACTCTGTGCAATGCAGGTGGGCACACCCATTGTCATTGCACCATAACTATGATAATCCATGGAGGTGGAAGTGGTGGAGACATACAAGTGTCTGGTGGTGCACTAGGACGACAGAGTGGAGTGGATTGTTTGGGCCTCCTCTACTTCATCAGGAGATTCAGGTTAATTTGCCTCTGTGGGTCTCTTCTAGAGTAGTTCTACCAGTCTGGGGCAATCTATACTGTGGTGTGCTGGGGCAACAATGCTGCCACCAGAGACTCAAACAAGATCAATAATCTCACAAAAAAGCTGCTTCTGTTTAGGGAGTCCAGCTGGACTCTTTTGAAACAATGACTCAAATCACTAGCGAAAATACAACCCATACTGGGCAATTCCTCTTACCCATTGCATCACGGAGCACCTTCAGTAGCACACTCATTTAGCTGGACTGCTCATCTGAGCATACCTCTCAGCTTCCATCAGACTCTACAATGAGTCTCTAACTTGACACTTTTCATCCCAGCATCACACATCATTCACTTCATGTATAGTTTGTGGATAGTATAGCCTTGGATATTTTCAGCATTGGAAGGATTAGGTACCTCTTTAGGTAAAAAATCCATCTCTTAACATATCTATATTTTCATTTATTTCTATTTATGGCATTTGGCAGACACACTTATCCAGAGTGACTTAATATCCTTAGTTACAGGGACAATCCCACTGGAGACCATTGTATCAATCCTTTCTCCTATAGTGTCCTTGAGCAAGACACTTTACCCCAGTTGCTCCAGAGAGACTTAAAAGCATTAGTTACAGGGACAGCCCCCTTGGAGCAACAGAGTGTTAACTGTCTTGCTCATGGACACGATGGTAAAAAAGTGGAGGTTTGAACCCCTGCAACTTTGGAGTCAATGGGTTCACAAGCAAGTGTTTTACTCACTAGGCCCTTTGGACTATCTCTTTCTATGTCTACACATTAATTAGGACACTCTCTTTCCCTCTACCCTACCTAGTCACTATTGATTCTTTGCTAGGTGAGTGTGCTTAACCTTCTCCCACAATTGTTGCTTCACTGTAAATGCCTTGCATTATTGTAAACAATATAAAATGAAATATTTTCCATGACTTTGACTTTGACTATTAATTCAGATTTTACCAGGTGTAGTCTGAGTTCTAACAGAGAATGCATCCCTCAGAACTCAGAACAGAGTCCCTTTTGATCTGTGTTTACATTGTGATCGCAAATATATTGATGTCTTTTGCAGTCACTTCTCTTTCAGTTTCCCTTTTACAAAACAAAGTTTGGCTTATTTAAAAGAAAAGAAAAAAAACTTTACATTAAGAGTGGCTGAAAGAGTGACTGCTCGTCATACATGGATTCACTGAGAAGCACACTGACTTGTTCCTCAAACTGTGGGACTTTTCCATCATGAAGAGAGAGAACAAGGAGTGAGAGTGTGCATGTGAAAGAGAGAGAGAGAAAGAGAGAGCGTGAGTGTGCACTAATTATAAAACAAATCTGAGATCTGAGTCAGACAAAAGACAACCTAATGTTGCAGGTGAAAAAAGACAGACCGAATCTGATATTTTGAGGGTCTCCATTGTGCTTGGGCTGGGTAGCAGATCTCTGAAAGACAGATGAGCACCAAAGCCTTTATACAGACACTTTTGTTTTATTATTGACCCTTTTCAATTATTGATAAGTCTAAAAAATTCTCCCCTGGAAATTTTAATTGTTTAAGTAAAATACCTGTTCATTATAAAATATTGGGCTTCCATACAGTTTTATAGTACTTTGCTGTACTTTACATCTGCAAAATAAAATGCACAAATAGGATTAAGCATTAGTAGGCTTTACCTTTCTTCTGAAGAACAACACTTCCACGTCCACGCCCATTATGGTTCTCTACATGACAGGTATAGTTGCCCATGTCGGTCTCCTCAACAGCATCAAAAGTAAGTGAGAGTTCCACCTCTTTCTCTCCCAAGTACTCTCTGAGAATCCTGAAAAAGTCACATTTCACATTTGTAAGTAACTTTGACAAGCTAAACAGGGACACCTCCATATGATTTTTTATTATGTTGTTTGATGTTTAGACATCTTCAGGTCTGATGCAATTTGTTAGGCATTTAAGCTCTGTCAGGTGTTTAATGAGGACGTGTATAAAGAACATGAAGTAGAAGGAAAATAAATCAATCAAGTGGTTACATTGAGTTTTTCATTTTTCCAACTTGACACTACTATAGGAACATTTCATCATGAGCAGTCATGAGTTTGGGTGTAGAAGAAAATGCAGTGATGGCACAACCAATGAGCTGAACAAATTGGTAACATCTAATTTTAAAATACAAAAAAATCTGTAGCTTTTGGCTGGACAACAAGGAGAACTTTACAGATAAACTTACAATCTTTACAGGGGTAGATTTCTTTTCACTGGCTATAATGTTCCAAATACTGATCTGTAAATCCTGGACTGCTGCTTATTGTGACTGTTGGTTGCAGACTATTATATTGACCACACAAAGTCAACCACAGAAATTTCAAATCAGCTCTTTCTGAATTCCAACAGTATGTGGAATTTGCAAAGATGGAAGTGAATGTGCTAAACGATTTTTACACAAACATTGCTGATGAACACTCCTCAAACCTGTACTGAAGCAGAAAAAAAACTGTCCCCAATTAGCCATCTTTGCTCTTCAGGAAAGTTATGGCCGCAATGACTGGGATATGTTTAGGGACACTGCAGCCAACGACAGGTATATCCACCTAGAGGAGTACACAATATTGGTGACTGACTACATCAGCAACTGAACTGATCATGTCATAAAGTATTAAAGCCAAGAAATGGAGGTAGTCATTGCGTCTTAACCCCTCACCCTACCAGACCAACTCTTCAAGCCTGTGAGTGCTGTATACTGCTTCTCTGTGTGTGAGTGAGAACGCTGATTCCAGTGTGAATCTATTACTCTATTAGGGAGTTACCTTCTCTGGGTGTGGGTCACCGCCCACGAAAAAGCCTATCATGAGATTTCTGCTGAGCATCAAGGGGCACAACCTGCAGTCCATTCTCCTCCTACTCCTTCTTTTTCCTCCTTCAGAACCCAAATGTTCTCTACCTGATAAGTGTGATGGTGGGGATGGATGTGATGTGTTCTTGACCAAACTGAACATGATTTTCGTGTTCCAGGCCTCCAGGCACGCTAGCGACTGGTGTCAGATAGCACTTCTCACCTCCCTCCTCAATAGACTGGCAGCTGAGTGGGCCACCATTGTCCTGAATGCAGATATGGATATGGCCCATTCTTATCCTGAATTTATCTGCCAGTTCTGGGCTACCTTTCAACATTCAGACAGTGAGGTAGAGACTGACTCCAGGTTGTACCACCTGTGCGAGGGGACTGGTCTGTGAGTCGCTACATGTTGGAATTTACAGCAGGCTGTACAAACGACCTGGGGAGACCCAGCGCTCCAGACCACATTTTATGAGATATTGGCCTCACGTTCGATAGATGAACTCCCTGGGCGGAGCTCCCCATTCCATGTTAATGGGTTGCTCCAACTCTGTCTTTGGATTGAACAACAGATGAGCTCTCGCCCGTGGCCAAACCTAACTCCTGAGGACAGAGACAGGCGTAAAGGCTTGTGTGCCTACTGCGCCTCAAACACCTGTTCTCTCTGTCCAGGAAACCGACAAATCAGGTGAATAGGGGGGCTCTCACCTAGTCCACTGACGACCTCATCCACCTTATCCTCCAGTTCTTTTTTAGTAATTCAGGTCCAGATCCAAATGGGTCACAGACGGATCATGACATCTGCATTTGTTGATTAGAGTACAACTGGAAATATTATTAATTGGTCTTTTGCAACCCAGGTGGGTGTGGGATTAGAGGCGTTATCCCAGCCTCTAAATTTCACCACCATTGATAGCTGATCCCTTGCTAACAGCCCCATCACTTACTGAACCTCAATTTTATTCCTCACAATTGTTGAACACATGGAAGAAATTAAACTGTTACTCTCCCTTCTACTCCCTGACACCTAGGATGGCTCCTCTCCCATGATCCCCTCATCTTATGGTCTTAAATATGAATTCACCAGTGGCGACAGACCTGCAAGGAGCTATGACTTCTGGCAAAGGCTGGAATGTGCTCTGGAGAGTCCGAGGTTCTCCAAGTCATCTTAGATGCCGTTCCTGTCACGGACCGTGACGTGGTAGAGGTGTTTAGTACAATCATGCGGTCCAGCTCCCTCCTAATTGGTTGTTAAATCTGGCCATCTATCTCTTGTCAGACACGATGAAAGACTACATTAACAAAGGCCTTTGCCAGGGGATCATGTGGCCATCCTCCTCGGCAGTGGCCGCACGGTTCTTCTTTGTTAAGAAATAAGTTGGGGTTGTCAGTCCATGTGTTGATTATCAGGGCCTGAATTGTATTACGGTGAAGAATAGGCAGACACTTCCACTTAATAATACCTCTCTCGTGCATCAATTTTTACCAAGCTGGACCTTCAGAGTGCATATAATCTAGTTCACATAAGAGAGGGTGATGAGTGGAAGACAGCTTTTGAATCCTTGACAGGTCATTATGAGACTCTGGTAATGCACTTCAGTTTATGCAATAGTTTTCAGCCGTTCATAAACAACGTGCTGGGTTGTCAGGCATTCATACATTTGTATGACATACTAATATACTCCAGAACCTCTCAAGAACTCATCCAACAAATGATGGCAGTTTTATGGAGGTTGCTGGCCCACCAACTATACTGTAAGTTGTAAAAATGCACTTTCCACCAGTGCTCAACCACACTCTTGGGTTTTATGGTAACTCCTAAAGCCGGTTATCAGGACCTACTATCTTCACCTACCTGTGGGGTTGAGGCCTCCCTTCCATACGTTACTTTTATTTGTGCCTCAGTGGTGCAATTAGCAGGGTTTGGTAAGCTAAAACACAAGCAAAACCAAGAACCTCTTAAATAATTTTTTTAGTGATATAATGAAAAACCTTTGGAATTACCATACAAAGAATCTATAAACTCAACAGCAATTTTTTATTACTGTTGAACATTATTATATAGTCTCTAGTCAGTGGCTGTTCTTTATACTCCTATCAGCCCTCAAGTCTGGTTTTTGTTTGTATATTGGATTTAGAATAAACACGAAAAAAGAATGGAAGTCTGTGTTTGTTCTAGGGTGAAACAAAATGGAACATGACAGATGAACCAACCCTTACCCAAGGCACAGCATACTTTCCCACAGGTCTGTAGGAACCCATGGCCACCTATTTGAGTGGGACACACTGTCCCTGACAGGAGGAGGAACCAAAGATTATGAGACCGTACACCCCACAGGAGCTGCCTGGGTACATTAGCTCGGAGGCCAAGGGCAAACCGGAGGACAAGCCGACTAAAGGATGGCACTGGTGAATTTCACGGACCTCTGTGTATTCATGGACCCAAAGGGGTTCTGATCGACCATCCCAGTGTCCCCGAAGTCCTCCCGGTCGAGTCACGACTGACTCTTTCTGTGAAGCGAATCCTGTGCCAGGCCAGCAGGTCCTACCGTCATGCAGTGCAGACCTGCAGACCTGTGGTGGAGCAAAGATGGTGGCTCCCATTGCAGCCGAGAGTGAGGAGGAGTCTACGAGACAAAGCACTTCATTCAACACTGTCTTAGGGGAGGTCCAGTGGTGCATAAACGAGCAACAAGAGAACCTTAGGAGCCTTGTGGCCACCCTTAATGACCAAGCCAAATAACCACGAGCAACTCAAGCCCGGAATTCTGCGTCTGAGCTATGCAGCTCCGCGTCTGAGCCACACAGCTCTGCCTTCAAGCCCAGTAGCTCTGTCCTTAAGCCCAGTAGCTCCGTTCTCGAACCAAGCCACCGCAGACCGAGTGGGTTTCACAGTTGCCACAGGCCTAACACCGAAAATAGTCTGGAGAATCAAGGTGGCACTTCCGAGAGTCAGGAGTGCTATCCAGCGACCCGTGCCGGCACCTAGGAGACATCTGCCACCAGAACCAAAACCAAGGCAGTTTCAGGGGCCCACACCAGTGCCCCATTTTCAACATCCCATCCTAGATAGCGTATCAGAGGTTAGCTGTGGTTCAGAAGCTCGGGGTGGTCTAGAAAGTAGCTTAGAGGCCCAGGGAGAGCTCCATAGGAGCCCAGAAGCCCGGGGAGGGTTAGACTGTAGCCCAGAGGTCTCTTGTCAGTGTAAGGTATCTAGTCAGTGGCCCCTAGAGGCCACTGTTAAGGTTAAGTTTTGTATTGGGGCTTTTAGTTGACATGGGGTGTGGCTTCATCCCTGTGCCCCGGACTACCAGGGATGCGGCAGTATTCAACAATCAGGTGTTTCATGTTTTAGATACTGTTAAATAGCACACTTCTGAGGTTGCTGGTTCACCATCACAATAAGCTTGGTTGTGTTTGTGTTTTTGTTTGTTTCTTTAAAGGATGTATGCATTTGTGCATCCTGCTTGGGTGAACCACAACGGAACGTGACAATTATCTCCTGTTTGTAATGCACACAGAATTGTTTAGTGCAAGAAAAGTGCTCTATAAATGATCTATACAAAAAACTGACCAAGCATGAGGGAAACTATTATTTACATACGATAGCATGCCCATCGGGATAAGTGGAAGATGTAGGGGGGAAAAAGGGATGGAGAGCCACAGTGATATGGGAAGGTGAGCGGGGGCGGACGGGTGACAGCATGGCAGCTAGGCTTTCACATCTTTATTTAGAGAATGTGCTTGCTGTCAGAGGCAGAGTAATTAGCTGTGGTGTTAGCTGTGTGTGAGTGTGTATTTGAGTGTGTGTGTGTGTATATGTGCATTTTGTGTTAAACCTGCTTGGTAGAAAAAGTCACAGAGGAGTGTGCCCCAGAATTAAAGATGCTAAAGATGTAGTAGAATAATGTCCTTTTTCTAAAGCAATTTACAAACAATCTTATCACATTCTGTAATAAAGCTATTATAAATCATTGTCTTCTGTGTGTTGGCTGTTTTAAAATATAATAGTTCAATGCAGAATGTAAACATTTTCGTTTTGATTTAGGAATATTTAATAACTGTACACTCCCCTGTTCATAAAGGCATATGAAAATCATTTATTAAATACAGATACAAAACTGCACAAACATCCCATTTTAAATTCAATCCATCCAATATATTTAAAATATAGTTTAAACTCCCACACAAAACAAGAACACAATATTTCTTGTGGTTTGGTTTTAAATGTTTAACAAGAATTTGATGATCTTAAAGATCTATTTGGAACATACTTCGTCCGACATTCTGAAATATATGATGGTGCAATTTAAAGCTTTCAAAACATATAAAAGAACATTTTAACCAATTAGAAAATACACATGTAAGCAGTCAAGTTCTGTTAAAATAGGGGTATTTTGCTGAGCTTTTCTGGTACATGTAAACACTCTTGTTGCTACATTCTGAATAAGCTCTAGTCTTTTAGTAGATTTTTTAGGCAGTAAAAGGGTATTACAGTAGTCTAGATGTGAAGAGATAAAAGCACGAGTCAGCTTCTTAGCATCTACCAGGTTAAGTTATTGTCTTACACAATATATGATTCTGAGGTGAAAGAAGGCAGTCACAACACTGTCAAGGTGGGCTTTGAAAGTAAGCTTATTATCAATAATTATACCTAGATTTTTAACCTTAAAAACCAGTTTTTACCAAGAAGAAGAATTTCACTCTTATCTTCATTTAATTTCAGAAGATTTCTGTTCATCCAACTTAGTATTCTAGCTAAGCCGCTCACTCGTTTAGCCCACTGGGTTCCTCTTGAGCTAAAGATATGTATAACTGGCATTAGCATAGCTATAGAAGCTCCATGTTCTCCAAAACTTTTACCCAATGGCAGCATGTACAGACAGAACAGGAGAGGTCCAAGCACAAAACCTTGTGGTAAATCATAATGAATATTATATACTTTTTAAATTATTTTATACTAACCTAATAAAACACAGCCTTCTTCTTAAATATGCCCTAAGCCATTTAAAACAGTTAACAAAGCAGCCTGCTCCTTAAAAATTGATTTGATCAACTGTGTCAAATGCAGCACTCAAGGAGTGCAAGTACAAAAACAATATTCATATCCTAGCAGATTCTCAGGTCATTGATAGTTTTCACCAGAGCAGTTATCATTGACTGGAACTTTTCATAGACCATTTTCCAACAGAAAGTTGTTGATAAGTTTTAAAACACTTTTTCTAACATTTTGCTAATGAAAGACCAATTGGTGATGGCTCTATAATTTCTTAGAGTACAGATGAAGTGTCTAAGTTATCTTATACGCTTTTTTGGTTGGGGCTTTCTGGGAAAGTGCCTGTGGCAAATGAGTAATTTATGATGTCAAATACAGTTAAAAAAATACTAGTAATATCTTTTTAAAGAAAGAGTTCAGAATGGGATCACGGACATATTACCCAAACTATTACAATTTTACGCAGCTCAGATTCACTGACTTTCTTAAAAGAGTTTTTTGTATCAGGAATTTAGGGGTGCACAATCTAGTATTGGGCATACTGTTTCTTACATACGGAATTATATGCACTGATAGTCCTGTCCGATGATGGGAAAAAATCTCGCAGCCAAATAATTGTATGGAAGAGATCATGAATTATAAATATTTTTGTCTCTTGCTGCATACTGTTTTGTTATAAATATCAATAGATTGTTCAAGAGCATCCTGATCTGGTTTTCCTCCACAGATGTTTTATGCACAAATCCTTTCAGTAATTTCTTTTAAGGTGTGGCTAGGAGTAGAGGTTTCAACTTCAGGAAATATACATTCATAGTCTGAAACTGCAATATCATCCAATATCAATGCACCCTTGGTTTTGTGTAGTTTCAGCCAGTTGCATACAATTCATAGTCTTTTAATCAGAAGCATTGTCTACATGCAGATGAAAAGAAAAGCACCTAAAAAACCAGATACAAACAGAAAGCAATTCTGAGATCTTTGTATATAGGTGGTCTATAAATAATTAAAAGCATTTTTGACTGACAATTCACCATGGCAGATTAAAAAAAGAGAAACTCCTTTACAGTTTACAAAAAGTAACAGTAAAAGTATGGTGGTGCCCTCCCTATTAAGGAGGCTGTTCCATCTGAATTCAACTGGGTTTCTAACAATAACTGATCCCAATGAGGCGAGATGCTATGAAGCACAGCATGGTTCCCTCAGAGATACAGAGGGGAAAGATGGAAAGGGGGCAAAAAGGAATAAAAGGTCGAGGGAGGGTGGAGGCAAAACACACCATACTTTTCCTCTGGACAATAAAAAAAAAAAAGCTTAATGCAGGAGTCACACACTTTATGGAAACATGACTGCCAAAGTATAATCCTGACCCTACTATCGGCATTGCTAGTTTTTCCTGTGATCAGGCAGACAGAACTTGGCACGATAATCAAAAGCGCATGAAGGACTCCGATAATGCACACGGCGCAATGTGCTTTCGTCACTGGCGCAACCCATCATTGCTATATTGTGCGAGCGCATCGTGCATTTTTCCGGCAGAAATCTACGTTGTCATTATAGCAGATGGCAATGCGCTGGGTGGGGCCGGACACAGGAAAGAAGGGGTGTGGTGACGCAGTTTCTTTCATAAGCAGGAGTGAGCAGCGGCGCACATTTAAAAAACGTTTTCATGAGAGGGAAAACTTTATGGAGTCCT
>JBBMFX010000030.1:18320167-18330300 GCA_037832545.1 Rhabdalestes septentrionalis | reverse complement strand
TCACTCCCATATGGACCCCATTGAAAACAAGATGGCCGATCTCAAGGGGCTGTCCTTAATGAAGTAGAAATTACAACATTACAACTCAGTGTGGTCTAAACGAGGGTAACGCGGCTCAGCTTTTATCAATGTCTGTGATTGCTGGATGGTCTATTTATAAAGGCTTGTTAACAAATATCCTACAAACACAGAAAATTGAGAAAAAAAGGAATCGCAATCCGAACTGGACTGAGGAGCAAGGTTTGTTGCTGGCCCAGTTGCTGAACGAACATAAAGGGATGTTACGAGAAAAATTGGGCCCAACTGTCACTAGCCAAGGCAAGAGGCCAGTGTCACCGGGCTGCCAACAGGCATTGACACGTCAATGATGCAGGCCCTTGAAGTACAGCAAAGGTAGGACACAGGGTTATTCATATCAACAGAGTTTATTCATTGCAGAAACCATTTCATGTGTTATCCATGCTCATTGTATTAAATTAATTTAATCAAAACAGTAATTAAACTAGGCCTATGTATTTCTGTAGCATGGAGCCATCACAAGAACCGAGCCCATCAAGTTTTGTGTCACTTTTAGGGGAAAACGTCATGACTCTGAGAATTTTCTCAGAATTTGGCCGCTAGGAGCCACTTTTTGCACTAAAATTCTTTAGGGATACAGGCCCTGGAGTTTTAAGCAGGCCCGAAAATCTCATCTAAATCTGAAAACAATCTGAACAAAAGCCTCAATATCAGGTATTAATAAATGAGTACATATTCCACTTTAATAGATTTATTTAACAAATATGTTTGCAGAATACTTCCATAAAATCATGCTTCCATGATTTTAGGATGTCAGGTGTGATGATATGTTTAAAATACTGAAAGTCGAGAGGAATAAAGCAGAGGGAAAAGCTGAAGCAGAGGTAAATGAAGCGGAGAAATCACTAAGGGTGTGAGATGAACTGTGAAAAGCCTGGATGTAAAATCTGAACCCAACACAAGCTTCACACAGTCATTTGTGAAAGTCAGAAGCCTGCTCAACTGGAAATGAATGGCTGCGTCCTCATTTATGATGATGATAATAATGATGATCCTAATTATTTGTTATTTATTTATTTATTTATTTATTTATTTATTTGAAAACCAAAACCAAATGCAGGAAACAAGCTTCTATAAAGAACTCAAATGACAACATTGAAGGACAGAACAGGATACAAGAACAAACAAAAACAGCATCAATAATCATATCCAACATATAACAGTACAGCTCCTTTGGAAGATTTTTTCAGCCTCCATATTTCACGAGAAAATTAAACAAGTTTTATTTTAGATTAATACCTTGTTTCAGTCACTAAGTGAAAAATTAGGTGGCAGGCTAGCCATTAGCGAGGCCTTATCATCACACTGCAGTTCTAATGGAGGGGTCAGAGGAAGAGGACACAGCACCACTTGCCTCAAAAGTGCAGAAAAGTGTAAAACAATTATTGGCCTGAACATTGTCTGCAGGCATATATGAAATCCTTTCATTATTATACTTTCTTTCTTGTTATTTCTTGTTAATGTAAAATCAGGTAGCATACAGCACACATTTAGGTGCATTCTATCTATGAACAATTTCATTTTTATTTTCTCATAATCTGA
Organism: Rhabdalestes septentrionalis; assembly: GCA_037832545.1. NCBI lineage: Eukaryota > Metazoa > Chordata > Actinopteri > Characiformes > Alestidae > Rhabdalestes > Rhabdalestes septentrionalis. Next base: position 18,328,680 of record JBBMFX010000030.1, on the reverse strand, counting down.
GCATACTTAAAATACCTGCTCTAAGATGATGAGCTACTTGTTATTTGTCACAAAGGACATTGGATGTGATTAGAAATTAAATAGACTGGTATGAAAGTTGCACTACAGTTTTGTCACAAAAGTGTAGTTCAGCAGGGACATATCTGAAAGTGCACTGAGGAGGACACATACACTGAAGGTTCTCTCACTCTGCAAAATAAGTGGACATATGGAAAAGAGGCAGCTCTCTGACAGGGGCTCACCACAGACAGATTGAAGAGCAAAGGTTCCAAGGATAGGCGATCAAGTCAGAGTGAAATAGAGGCTTCCAGCTACCAGGTCAAATTGTTCCCAAACTGTCATAAAAAGTTAATTAAGTAAGGAATTAATGAATACTTTTACGGGGATGAGAGAGGAGTGAAAGGAACAACGAGGATTCATCCTAATAACAGCATATGTAAATATATGCATTCCAAATAATTAGTCAATTTTCCACTCACACATTTCCACTAATTTAATGTTTTATTTATAAAGATTAATTCACACCTCTGTTATCTCAGTTTTGCATTATTGTAATGCCCTGCTGTCCAGCTGTACCAGTATGAACTGAAATAGGTCGTTTAGAACGCAGCCTCACTAGGGAATTGGACTAAACCAGACTGATATGATCAAACCTACATTTGCCGTCAAATTCTGTATTTTTTAAACTTCTATTATTAGCATATAAAATGCTAATACGTCTCCTAAGCACCTCTGAAATGTATCTCCTAATATGAACCACCATATAGCAGAAAGGAAACACTGACAGAATCTAAATAATTTAGTAACCCTTATAGTTACATAGAGAACACACCATAGCACACAGTGTGAACTTCTTTCTCTGCTTTTAACCCATTCACCAAGTGAAACGATGGGCTACCACCAATGAAGGACGCCCAGGGAGCAGTGTGTGGGGATGGTATCTTGCCCAAGGGGTACCTCAGTGTACACTAGCAGTTGGGATTCAAACTCATAACCGCCTAAATGGGTGAAAACCCATCCAGCTGCCTAGTGCTAATGACAGTGGAATGAGAGTCACAGGTTAAGTTTAAGTAACATAAAATGCACAGAACATCTTATTGTCTTGATTATTACTTTTCAAACATGCTCTCAGTTTCTTGGCGTGAAACCTCTGAGGTCATTTTAATTCATTGAGAGGTGTCCAAATGGATAGTTAGCAGTTGCCCTCAGGATAAGTTCAAATCTAAACACAGAATATGCTGTGAATCCAGCCCTTAAATACTTCCCCTCAAATGATTTCAAATGTCCATATACACCCGGCAGAGGCTCATATTATACAGCTGAGTCCATGCCAGCAGAGCCCCAACTGCTTTGATAGATGTGCTTGATGCACTGCTTTTTATATATAAATGGCAAAGAAAAATGTAAAAGAACAAGATCTCTTGTTTAACAATTGCTTCACCGCGTGTGTACAGTTCCCACTTCTATCCTACATCTGGCACATGAGTAATGAAAATTAGCTAAAAATTCAACCAGAGAGAGTTTCATGGCCCTTATTGCAAAACCCATTATAGCACCTTAATAGAGGTCATGTAACTTTACTTCACTATGAATAATTAGATTTCTGGGGAACATACACTGAGGTTAAAAGTATTAATTAAGGAATAACCATTTCATATCTACATGCTGATACAATGGGTCTTGAGTGAATGTGTAGGTTTTGCTCAAATGAGAATTCACTCGACATTTATGAAAGACATTTAAAAACAATAATCTGCAAGTATCTTGAAAAATAGGTAAGTAATGTTCTAGTGGTCCTCACTACATTTTAATCAATCAAACAAGAGCTGAATAGGGCATTCACCTTTGTCCCACATACAACTCCCCATTGCCCCTTGAATTGTGTGCCATTTGAAAGTAGGCAATATGTCTAAAGAAGTCCTTGAGGTCTACGTTGTTTTTGACTAGGAGCATTCCTTTCAATTAATGCTTTTAAATTCACCTCTGACAAGGCTGTGATAAATAAAAGTGTTTCCAAATAGATTTGTTTTACACCCAAATAGAACTGGGTTCTTGGAATGAGGATGTCAATATTTGTACAATCAATTTAGCTAATTATATGCTTTAAGCGAGGCAAAAATTTATTAAGAATTTAATCACTGAACTACAAAAAAAAAAACACTTTAGATTTTTCTCTTTACATTAATCTAAACACAGAATATGCCATGAATCCGGCCCTTAAATGATTCCCCACAAATTATTTCAAACATCCATACACACGCGGCAGTGGCCCAAGGTCATTATTATACAGCTGAGTCCATGCCAGTGGAGCTCCAACTGCTTTGATAGATTTGCTTGATGCACAGCTTGATACGTATAAATTGAAACGTATTGTTACTTTGACAGACACATCATTTTAAAAAGAGGGCTACCAAAGTTTTGCACATAACTAGTACCACGTAGAACAGAAGGGCAGACAACATCCTCAGAGATCTGTTTAATAAATGTTTAACAGTAAAATATATATTTGCTTAGCTGTATTAAGAAAACCAATCAGAAATTCGAACAACCAACACTATCCACGAGTAACCTATCTGTCCCACTGCCAAGGGCTGTGAAAGGATAATTAGCATAAATCAAATACAGCAGGGCCATGTAACAGCTGTGAAGAATGCTGTAATGGGCGTTCTGTAAGTGATCCTGTCTTTTAATTACACCTTGGTTTCCTGGCCTTTGCTGGAACCAGTCCAGAGTCAAAGCCTTGATATGCACGGGCAAGAAGAATTTTGCCCTGTCATGACTAATAAGATCCATCCAAGTATGTATCAAATTGGTAATCAGTTCTGAGAGCTGAATAATCAAGCGTGGCTTCTTCAGCATAAGAAGCAAAGTGAAGACAGTCACACCTGCACCACTTTCTCCTCAGTCTGCCATAAGCTCCCAGGTCTCTAAACACCCCCACACACATACTCCCACACAAGAACTCTTATGTCAGGTCTATTCAACAGGATGGTTGCTTTTTGAAACCCTGTGTACACCTACAGTGCTTTTCCACAAGAGATCATGGTTCTTAACAGGATGGCTAACAATATGGTTCTTAACAATATGTATCAATGATCAGGATTTCCTTGATTATAAACTGATTATGAGCCAATAAATGATCAATTAGCACCACAAATGTAGTGCATACTTGATACATTGCAGCATTCTGGGTGGGCTGGAATAGGATTACAAAACAATGTCTTTTGGTATTGAAGCTATAAATCATGCAGATTTTAAATGTCACTTATAGACTATAGTCTATAAGTGACCCCTCATATAAAAACAAAAAACAAATGTTAAGCTCTAGTGTCTTTACAATACACGAAACACAAGAAATACACACTTAGAAAATATTTGTGCTTTTGTTGTCCAGCCTGTTTATCTGGTCCATACTGACACTGCAGATAGAGGCTAATTCTACCTTTTGATCCTAATTTTTATTTGATTTTAATGTATGCCAGGGTAAGACAACAGAACTTCTCACAGTCGAGGATGTGACCATAAGTGCGGGTGATGAGCTAATGAGGTAGAAAACTGAGTGGTGTGAAACACCAAATCAGTCATTGGAATTTAGAAAATCACAAATTAAGTGAAGGTCTACTGCCTTGACCTTGAGCTTTTATAGCATTTTATAGCATGTGACAAGTCCTCTCACGTATTCACCTCACAGGTATGTGTGAAAAAGCTAGAGGAAAGAATATTGGAAAGGCTAAAGGGCCCGCAGATGGAGGACACAAATTGAGATATAGATACTAATGATGGGCTATGATCACATTTTTTAATGGCAATTAAATGCTTGGTTTTATGATCATGACTAATTGCATAGTAATACGCACAATTAAATTACTAATTCAAAAGTAGTGTGTTGCACACAATTATTTTTAAAGTACTGCTACATGAACACATAATTAGCTGTTCGATTAGCTGCAGTTCAAATATTTCTGTAAATCTCAACTGAAACATTAATCAAATCAAACATAAAACCAAAGCTATATGCCACTGCAGGGCATTCATGTTTTATCTAGTTTGTTATAAAAAAAAAAAACAAGTTACACTTGTTTACACAGAGCATGGGGGAACAATTGTAAAATGGCACTGACTCCATTTTAAAATCTATGTATCTAAATGCAATGTAATCAATGTGTAATAGAGAACTTAAGAATCAGAATCAGAAAACTAAATCAGAAAACCTGTAAAGAGAGGGCTTGACAAGACAGGATGCAAGACAGTACACAGGACCACATAAACACAGAATATGAAGGAGACTGTGACATGGACAAATGCAGCAACAGAAACAGTAAAGTGAGCAACATTAACAGAGGGTTTTGAGGTAGGCTGGGCAGCAACAGAGTGTTTCAGTGTTATGTGGGGTCCAGGTGTAGGTGCAGATTGACTCTTAATTTGGGCAGCGTTCCCTCTGTGACTGGGGAAAAAAAGAAGCTAGTGATGAGGAAATGGAGGCAGATGATGAAGGACCAGGGTGTCATGACTAATGTTCAGGTGACAGGGCAGATGGAGACACATGAAAAGGAGACTGGGGCACCAGCGACTTGCATTCAGACGTCTTGAGCTGGCAACTTTTGGGGAGTTGGGAAGACTGCTGTTTGGAACAAGGTGACTGCTCAGGACCAGGAGACTGGGGAGCCTGCTGCTTGTAGCAAAAAGAGTCAGTGACAAAGACAGCAGGAGGCACATGGGGCAGTTAGAGCAGTTGGTGTTGTTGGTGGAAGGGGGAGCCAGCAATGATTTCATCTATAGGACTGCAGAAAGAGCCAGGTGAGGAAGTACTTTCCAGAGAGCTAGGGGTGAGGCCCTCTCCAGAACAGCAGAGGTAGTTGGCAACAAACCAACTGCGAGAACAACTGGGCAACTGGAAGAGCGGTTGGCACCATGTCTTCCAGGGTAGCCCCACAGCCATCCAGAAGGTTGGTCTCTCTGTCTAGACTGGTCCAGTCATGAATGTCCTCGACGCAGAAAGCGTAAAGGTAATCACTGAATATGATGATTTCTGAAGGTTGGACCATGTGTGACAGTGCAGACTATAAGGTGCAGGCAATGATTTGTTGAGGGAGAAAACTGAAAAGATGGAGATCAAATGAACACTGAATAAATAACTGGAATTTAGAAAATAAACTAATAAACAATGAACCATGAACTAACACAAAGTCAGAATTCAGGGCAAATACAGGGCAAACATGAAACAGCTGAATCTGGGCAGGGCTATCAACCAGAAGGGAAGGACATGGGCTAAGAAACAAAAAAATAAGATGCAAAATTATTGGAAAATTATGCAAAATGCACAATGGACAGAAAATGTTCTTATATGCTTCAAGTCATCAACTAAATTAGCAGGTCCTTCTTGAGGTAAGCGCAATAACTACTATCAGTACCATAAGGTGAAAAGCCAAGACCAAGAAAATTCACTGCCCATATCTATTTAACAAATGCTCCCCTATTTCCTATATTCCAAGACTGATACACAGTATGCAATTTAACCAAATGGTGAACGGCTGTTCTCCTTTGTCCCTGAAGCTGAGGGACAATATTCAGCCAAGTGGAATGAAACACAGTGACAGAATACACATTAATACATAGGCTTAGCTAGGCCATTAGGGGCTGGTTGGCCTGTGGCAGCGCATGGCTCTCAGCTCTAAGTATGTGTCTTTTGGGCCTCAGATATGTGTGAGAAAATCCTCTATGTCAGTTGAGCGTTCTCTTCCTTTTCTCCGAGCATTGGGATTAAAGTGCACTGCTGTGTTGTTAATGTAATTATTAATTTCATACATTACTAGAAAATGTATTCTCAAAACAGCATGCTAGCTGTTTGGCATCTGTTTATTATCCACATGTAGAGGAGCCACAGCGTTATAGACACCTGCCATATAACATGTCCCTTTCATGCCACCAAAACAGCTTTGACCTACTGATGTATGGACACCATTCCGGCAGCAAGATGTTAGAAGCAGATCATTAAAGTCAAGTTGCAGTAAATTGCAAGGTGGACCCATATGACAGGACCCATAGGAGTGCAGGACTTAAGTTTTGAAGTAAAGGATTGATCAGGTCACCACACTGCCCCTGTTGGCTTGCCATATTCCATTTTTATTGTGCAAAATAGCCAAAAACAGAACAGAACAATGACAAGATATTTCCATTTATGAACAAAGTGCAGTTTTAGCCCAAATATTTCTAGTTTTTCTAATTATCCTTAAAATTGAAAACGAGAATGAAGATGCAAACCTGTTATTTAATGACAAAATAAAGTTTGCTAAACAGCTAGTAAGTATAAACTGTAAAAGAGACTGCATTTATTTATGCCACACCAGTATGATGGTAGTTATTGAACTCATATGCTAAGACAGATTTTAAACAGCTATACTGTCCACTGTTGTTCTTACCATTTACCAATAAACTGTAACATTTCTAATAGTAAGGTATTTCTAAGGTATGCTTTTCTAATAAGTGCATGTTCACATAGATTTAGCTTTCAAGTTTAAACAGGTCAAGCACAGTATCTTTAACACTAACATAAATACACTAAGGTTTGATCCTCTCATTTCAATATGGAAAACATTTACAGTCGCAAATAGACATTTTCTCAAATTTCAATCAACAATAGCTTTAAGCTTTAAGCTGACCAATGTAAGGATAAGGATGACAATATATTCCAACAACCCGAATAACACCGCGAGTCCAATGCACTTGCATAAATATCTTGTCAGTATATATATAGTATATATATATTGCTTGGCCTTGTTAAATGGGAGCCTAATATGTCTTCTGAGAGCATTCACTTCTTTCAGTATTGCTTACTTAGATCTCACTTCTCATACAGCCCTGGCAATCTTGTGATTTTGATTGAATTTAGTATAGGAATTCTCTATTGAAATCTAAGAATATTACTGGATTGGATTAATTTTTTATTGCTTCTGAAAATCAGTAAACCTGGCTTCCGAGATAATAGACCATGGTGAGCGGTCAGTATACTGATAAACATTTATTATCATTAGCTGGCATGTATAGCACATCCACCTACTCAGACTCTCAAAGAGCCCAGGTTATTTTTTAAATGAATAATTTTTACTGGGAAGCCCAGCATTAAAACAAACATACATACATCAATCTCAACAGCACAAGAACAAAAACAGTCCATTTAATTCCAATAATCAAGGGATGAGTTGGATAATGTTAATACAAGAATGAGATATGCATTAGTGTGTACCTCACAGAATATGTATTTAGAATATATGGAGCTCCAGCCTAGCTGTCTATGTAATCTATAGTTGTGCATCATGTGACAACAGGACTGTGTCCTCACCAAACCACGGTGTCCCTGTGTGCAGGGTGTCTGACAACCTCCATTCTCCCTGTCCCCTTGATACATTTTTATTCATAATTAACCACTTAGTTTGCACCCAACAACTCTTGTTTATGAGCCTGAGTGCTAAGGATGCTACAACAGTACTGACTGGCAAAGGAACTACCTTTCATAGCATTTACTATAATATATAATAACAATAGCCCTGCCCAGGATGAGCCCCTGCCTCATGCCCCTTGGTCCGGGAATAGTCTACGGGTCCTCGAGACCATAGAAAGCTTAAGCAGTTGCAGAAAATGAATGAATGAATGAATGCTATAAAATTTAATATTTATTACATTCATTTTACTATAGACACTGCAAAAATATGTCCTGATACATACAGAAACATTCTGTGTCTTTTCTGTGATTTTAAAGCCATACATCATAGGGTGTTTAAAAAAAAACCCAGAATATTGAAAACTGTTACATTGGTTTATTACAGTAATCCAGAAAAAAAAACACAATTATCACATAAAAATGTAATTAGAAGTGTTTTAGTTCAGTATAAACAACTAAAAATATGCCATTTCAAGGGAGAATAGAAAAAGGGCAACCTCTTTTAAATGTAATGTATTTACAGATCACAGAACTCAATCACCGCTATGTATGTTTCCTGTTCCTTTTATAACGTGCCAAATTAAAAAGAGAAGCTATTAGCTTTTTTAATAAAGTGCGCGTGAATAATCCCATGGTTCATTACTCTCCCCGTCGATTTATACTCTCCCTACCTGCCTCACTGGCACAGATGGAGTTGAAGACCAATTTTCAAGAAAGTGGGCTTGTTGAGAATGTGATAGATGTCAGTGTAATTAATTATCCACCTCATTACTGAGCAGAATAAATCTTTTGCTTTTATCTGGAGACCATCACCACTAATAAAATAGGCCACAGCAGGATCCCATAGACTCCTAATTTTATTAAGAGACTTGTCACCTCTCCTACGCAATGAAAAGACCTGTAGGTGTCTCTGGCCTGTGCATTCCACTCCCTGCAGAGAGAGCAATCCACAGAAGAAGGGGAGGGAGAAGGGGAGAGAGAGAGCGAGAGAGAGAGACAGAGAGAGAGAGAGAGAGAGAGAGAGAGAGAGAGAGAGAGAGAGGGAGAGAGGGAGAGAGAGAGAGAGAGAGAGAGA
>JBBMFX010000030.1:18291473-18306121 GCA_037832545.1 Rhabdalestes septentrionalis | reverse complement strand
AACCAACCCCCCCCCCCCAAAAAAAAACGCCAAAAAAAACGAAACTCTAAAAAAACATCATCCAGCAAACTAACACTAAATCTGGCACTGCTTAACATCAGACCACTTGCTCTCTAAACAGTTACTATAAATGAAAAAATCACTGATCAGAATCTTGATGCCTTATGTTTTACAGAGATTTGGATTAGACCTGGTTTGTTTGTTGTGTTAAATAAGACCACCCCCACAGACAAAATCCTAGACTAAGTGGTAAAGTGAGAGGCACAGGAACCATTTTTACCAGGTTTTACCTTCACATCATTTACATAATTAATCTGGGCAGAAATAAGATCTCTTTCTCTCTAATTACTGTCTAAAAGCCACCAGGGCTTTATAGAGTACATAGCAATATAATAGTAATTGTCAGAGATTTTACCTTCCACTTTGAAAAAGAATAGCATCCACTTTGCTTCGATTACAGACACCGCAGGTTTTACTCATAATTCTACTCATCCTTGATTTAATGCCGATCCTTGGTGTTAATGTGGATAACATAGGTATTCTTTTCATATAACTCATAATTTAAGCACATCCCATTGCTTTCATATTAGTTGTACAATAGCATTCACTACAGCTTTTAGTTTTATTGAAAACTTTTTATCAACCCCATTTTGTCTCCTTCTGGCCCAGCAGAATTAAATAACCTAACTGAATGCTTAGAGAAGTCACTGCGATCCACATTAGATTGAATCACACCTCTGAGAATTAGACAGAAAAAGCTTGCTCCTTGGTAAAATGATCAAACATGTGCTTTAAAGTGAAATGTTAGAAGACTAGAGAGTAAATGCTGATTAACCAAGCTGGAATTTTTCCACTCTGCCTTGAAGGAGAGCCCTACAGACTACAGCAGAGCACTTACTATGGCACACTAAGCTCATCTATCATCTCTCATTTAATCTATAAATAATAATACCAGGTTTTTGTTCAGTACAATTTTATCTACCTAAGAACCGGAGAGGTACAGAATCACAGGTACCTAAAAACTAATAATTAATTTTTGAACCTTTCCAAGTTTGTGGGCTGATATAGCTGACAAATTAGCTGACAAATATACACTTTGAAATTTAGCAGTAGTACAGAGGCTGGCATATTTTAGTCCAGTTTAACAAGCAGAACCAAGAAGCACAACTATTATTCTCTTATCAAAATCTTCATCTGTTCTGTTCCTGCAAGTCTGCTTAAAGAAATCTTACCAGTGTAACAGCAGAAGGCCTCTAGAAGCCATCCTTTTTCAGTTCTTGGTTTTTGTTTTAGGGAATTTTATTATTAAGGCTGAGCACACCGATCTTATATTTGTTTATATATATATACATATATTAGGGCTGGGAATTTAATGCGTAAATTGGATTAAAACAAATACAGAAAAAAATAACATGTTAATATTTTTAACACAATTAACACTTTATGTCACCTCCCGGTCAAAGTTTGGGGTAAACAGCAGGGGAACCTCAGATCCTCAGACTGCTGCATGAGCAGCCAGAGAGCGCGGTTCAGTTCAGCGAGATTTGGAAGAAAAAAAACCCAAAATGGCTAATAAAAAGTTAGCCGTGATGTCTTGTGAATTTTTTTTGCCGATTTTAACTCTGAAGGGGAATATTTGCCTTTTGGAAAAGACGCTCGCGCGTCTCCCGGTTAAACTCTGGAGTTTAGCTGCACAGCCTTGCAAGGAGAGAGTTAACATAAAGCACAAACATGTTTATTTCAACACGTTACCCATTGGGAAAGTGTGAGGAAGCTGTGAACCTGCTCGTAGTGTCTGTAGGAGAGCTGTTGGTCAAGCTAGAGGCAGGAGGAGAGGGAACATTGGGCTGGAAGTAGCCACATTAGCTTTCTCCAACCAAACCTCCAGAGGGGCGGAGTCTCAGCGCTGTGGGCGGAGTGTGTGAGAGAGACCTGGGAGACATAGTTTATCAAAATGTACAACTGTCACATAAAATTTGTGGCCCAACAGCTTTGTTTGCTACTACATAATAACTGCATATATTAAAAATTCTAATCTGCCTTCTGGACCCATCACAGCACCGAACAGCTCTAGTAGCTGTTTCTAGTGGCGTAGTGTTTAGAGAGCTGCCCCTGCAATCAGAATTTTGTGGGTTCCAATAGTAGCACTGCTTGTGCCATCACTGGTTAACCCTAATTGTTTGTAGGCCACTGCTTCAAAAAGAGTTTAACATTGTTCTGTGTGTGCTATGGTGTTTTCATGTGCCTAAAAGGGGCCAAATTACTTTACTTTAAAGAGTGTAAATGATCTTTTGCTGTCCAATGAATGACAAAGGATTTGTATCTTTGCTGGTTTTGACCTTAGTATTCGACACCACTGACCACTCAGTTTTATTACACAGACTGCTGTCATGTCTAAAATCTTATCATTTCTTAAGATCTGTCATTTTAACACATATAGATGCTGTTATTACAATAATCTAAGTTAAGCATGAGTGTCGTCGCCATTCAACCAGAGGGGGACGTGTCCCCTTCACATTTCATAATTATACGTTCTGCAGGCACACAGCACGCCACCCAAACCCCACCCCCACACGACGCCCCGGAACTTGACATGATGTTGAACAATTTGTTCGCTATGATCAAAACTTCACTGGCATCTGATCAAAAATTTGTATTGAGACTCAGATACACTCTCAATTTTTTAATCTAGGCTGAAAATCTACTTGTTTACTTGTAATGAACTTCTCCTGAGAGATGAAGAGTGTACAGCTGGGAGGTGATGGACACAGGCAGTTCTAGTAAACAGGGATGCTGGTACTGTCATCCTACCAACTCTCATGTTCACTCAAGTCTTTTTGACGGTGGCGTGGGGGGATGCCAGTGTCTCAAGAAGCCCTCATGTATATGATACATCTCAGCTTTGCCCTTTCTAGTTAGGCTGCTCTAGGAAGTCTCCACTTGCACTCTGTACAGTTATAAGGTGTACTTAACGGTGTGTCTCCCATAACATTTGTAGGCTACCTTCGCTGAAGGAGCGAAGCAACCATGGGTGCTCCAGGTCACCAGCTCATCCCAGATCTGCAATCACTGTGGTCATTTGCTGTAGACTGTACACAAAGGCTTTCTCTTGACAGTTATCTCCATACAGCATCTCTTTCTCACTCTCTGTGTTGATAAGAGGAGAATGGGTTTCCCTTCTGAATCTTGGCTCCACCTGAGGTTTCTTCCTTCAGCTTAAGGGAGTTTTTCCTCACCTCTGTTGCCTTTGGCTTGTTCTCTAGAGGCTTGGACCTGGATTCTCTAAAGCTGCTTTGTGACAACTTTGTTTGTAAAAAGCACTGAACTGAATATCATTGAAGTGGAATGTTTCACATATAATATAATGACATATTCTCAGTGGAATGTTAGTCTGAGATCTACTTCTTTTATTGTACTAGACGTCACCTAATTTATGCAATCTCCTTTTCTTTAAGTAGCTACGTATCATTAATTATTCTATTATTCCTTTTGTGTCATAGCAATAATAATAATAATAGTGATCAATAGTTAATTTGAAAGATTTCATACAAGACGTCAGATGAAAAAAACTCACTACTACATTTACAGATCTTTTCATGTGAGTTGGTTATTTAGTTTACATTTCAGACTACTAACATAGATTGGCAGAGTTTGTTTCATTTCATAAACGGTTTCATTAGTACAATGCTATACAAAAACATTAAAAACAAGTCATTGACATTTGTGTTCAATAAAATGTTCTATAAATAGTGCAATTACTCATTTACACTGTATTCGCATACAGTGTAAATGAGTATGCTTTTTCTAAGGCAAATAAACTATGTGGACATTCATTGGATGTTAAATTTATTCACAGAAAACCTGGTGGAACATTAAGCTGATACCAGCACTTTACTCTCCTCCAGCGATCACAGTTCTTTGTTCCCTGCCTGTTCTGACTTCTTCAAACTGCAGCAGGGTCACTGGTGGCCATGACAGTGCTGTAAATCACAACCTCGAGATGTTAAGTGAATTTGACTGAAAATCAATGACAATATGGCTTTTTAAAAACCATAAGTCAACCCACAGGTCATGAGGGTTTTTTACTAACCAACGATGCACCTATGGTTGCATAGCCACAATCAATTACCCTCACACCTCTGCCAGGATTTATCAGCACTGATTAGATGATTAATTGATTTGTCAATAATATTAAGGATAGGTAGCTGTTAATACTGCTGCAGGCATGTCTGTGAGGTTTTTCATCTTGACATGTTGTGAGTTACACTGAGAGGAAAACAGGTCTCTGCCAAAAGCCAAAATTCACTTCAAATCCACTTCTGTTCTCATTTTAAATAGAGCAAAATGGGATTTGTAAGTGGTAAATCTATTCTGTTTTCATTTGATACTGATGGAAGACATTTCTTAATCAAAGAGAACATGTATGACAACTTATGTGCATTTACATTTTTCATCATCAGAATGTAGATTGGAAGACAAAAAAAACTGTACCATCAAATATCAAAGCAATGTAAAATTAGCTTAATAAATTGCTATAATAGTAATAGCTAGAATAAAAGCAGATTTCTATAAATATGCAAATAATTTGTTTTCAGCCCACAATCACTTTGGTTCAGGTGTTCTGTTGGGGAACAAGGGTGATCTTTTTGTTTGTTTGTAACCCCTCATGCCATTTTGTTTGTTTTGTGTATTACAAAAAAAAATGGAATCCTGCATCTGCATCTCCATCCCTTGGCGCCCTTAAGTGACAATGAGTTTAAATTTGAATAATCAAACAAATAACTAAATCAAATGCTTTTTGTCATACATATGAAACAGCAACTTTAGAGAAGAGGATTCTTTAAGGATAATTAATAAAAGCAACAATTATTTAAAGATATATATGTATATATATATATATATGAATGGTTAACAAGGTTAAATGGTTGTTCACAATGACAGTTTATGGCTATTTTAAGAACAGTCATAAATTGTTTTGCATAGCACCAAAACATATTGCATACTATATAAAATCTTTTTTGCTATAGGTAATATATAGAAGTAATTTGAAAAATGTATTTTACCAATCAAGGGTATTAAATTCTCACTTCACTGAGACATAAGCATGAGGTCACGGGTACTAAACCCTTACACTCATCTATCGGCTTGGTTAAGATCAGAGAACACACGAAAGGAATCATACAGAAATTTGCCCATTAAACTTTTGAAAATGCAAATATTTATAACACCTGTTAGGTCTAAAACATGCATGGAACCTGCATTGAAAAGGTGCACAAGTCATATTAAGTCAGCTCTTTAGTGAAGTCCAGGATACCTATCACAGATTTTTCTTCATAACGGGAAATAACATTACAGATAGATTGTCCATTAAATTTAACAGTTGGCAGTGGGTGCTATGGACTAAAAACTGTTTCACAATCTAATTAAAAAATTCTGATGTTTAGTATATCATCAAGTGAATTGACATTTGTGTTACAAACTTAAACTTATTAGAACAGCATATGTCTATTTGTGCAGGTAAACAGAGTTTTTATTTACCACAAATAACCATATTTGATTTGCTCCTGACAAGATGAACACAGTGAGCCATTTCCACTATATGGCATTATTGACTCTGTCACACATCCAGACATTTTAGGAGCAAAATATGCTGCCTCTGCTGAGATGTGAAAAGTGGGTCATGGCAGGATCTTACTGAAGGACAATGATCCAAAGCGTTTCTCCAGATTCACACAAAATGGATCATAGACCGCAGAAGCAAGCATTTACAATGAGCATTCCCCTGAACTAAATCCTGCTGTACATGTGTTGGAAGGAGAAAGTCCATAAGCAAGGAAGAATAGAATTCTGAAGGCATTTGTATTGTAGTGCCACATTAAAAACCAATATATGGTAAAATAAATAAGAAAAAGTAATAATGAAGCTATATTACATGAATTTGTCAGTCCTTCCTAAATCTAATTTCGCTTTGAGCAACTTATAGACAGAAGCATAAATAGATAACAGGTACAACACCCTTGCATTTTAGATATTCATTCATTCATATAAATTGTTTGTGTTCTTATTTTTTTATTCCTTCAGTCTAGAAACCAGAACTTGAATGAGAGAAAAACAAAAAATTCCCAATGTTTTATTAGTAACTTTTTAACTTTGCTAACAGTAATGGCAAGGCAGCCATAATATAAAAATACATATGTTGTTACATAGCAGTGCAATGTTGAAACCAATTAGCCTACTCAAGTCCTGTAAATTCTAGACCAGCATCAAGCTGAGCTACATTTTCACATCTGGTGTCAGCTCTAGTTCAAATATGGATATTTGAACATTGTCACAGGCATTCATCATTTTCAGTATAGGCTTGAACATGAGGTAATTGGTGCATTAGCCTGTTAGCTTTACTTGCTCAGCCTACACTTGTGGGGGGAAGATAAATATCATCTGTATACCAGTGGCCCCTTATATTCATGCGTGAACCCAACACAGCACACAGTGTGAACAGTGAAAATGTTTTTTTTTTCTGCATTTAACTCATTCACTCAATGAAGCAGGGGGCTGCCACCTATGACGATTTCATTTTATTTGCTCAGATATCAACTATAATTGCTGGGCTTTTTCATGGAGTAATTATAAAGTCACATCCGTATATTCCTCGTTAGAGTGCCAGTAATGCTTCATGATTCATGACCTAGAGAGACCTCTTGTGACTTTCAGACTTTCAAACTTCTACTCAACCATTAATGCCGGTAGTGTAGTCTGAGCTGAATCCCTGCAAGTACAGTGCAGAACCATCACAAAAGCAGCACATTTAATACGCTTTCTAAACTTTGAAAAGTGTTCACTTGTCCAACCTTATCCTAATTTATCCTTTATTGTTTTCTCAGCCTCTTAAGGACAAATCCAGATTTAGGGTGCATAAACTGAACTTGTTGTCGGTGTCATTTTAGCTGAAATGTGGAAGAACACTTCACTTGTCAGTAAATACTGAAATGTCTTTACAAAATATCATCAGAGATATATTCAAAGTACTTCATCTCCTGTGTGTGAAAACATTAAAGTTTGTTTTGGTCATTTAAAACAACACTGAGTGTACATAAACCTGGAAGCTTGTGTAATTGAACTGAACTGTCTGAGGAGCCCTGCGCTGTGTGGCCAGCCCTCGCTTCTTAAGATGCCACTGGGACATGACTGCAGACTCAAGAATTTTAGCACTTGATTTTGATGCACTACCATAGCACAGCTGAGAGAAAGAGTGTGAAAAACCTCACACTTGTGACTGGTGGAGAGGAAAAAGAGGGGCAGAGTGACAGCATCTGTCTGTATATGATGTCTTTGACACGCTGTAGAACTGGCTGACAGAACACGAAGGGTCACGAAATGCTATCTGAAGACAAATGAGTTTGTTGTTTGGTGTCATCTTGAAACAGACAAAAACAGAAAGGGAGCAGTGGCAGTTCCTGACAGCCCATACATCCTGTTCCTAGGTTTTAGCTCATTAGCACACCAAAATGACTCACTTAGCTCAGGTCCCGAGTCCACGAGGCATTGCCTTTTTCCCACAGCTGTACTATCTAATACAAGGAGCTTAATTTGAACTTTACCATGGGAAATTCTTAGAATTTGAGAATGACTGTACACTCTACTACTTTGACAGTGTCGAATCTGCACTTCTAGCTGTCTTCTGTCAATTTGTCAGCAAATGGCAAACATATTAAAAATGCAAAGGATGTTTACAGCTTAAAACAAGTCTATATAACACAATAACACTTCACTATCAATGATGAAACATTATGATGATGAAACTTATAGAACAGAAATTTGGTATTGATGAAAATTTGATGTTCCAATAAGATGATGACACCATGCTTTTGTTATAATCACACCACACTTTTCTGATAATGAGGTGAATGACTAATTTAACAGCCCTAGTAATGCTGATCTAAAATGTTGTCTGAGGAACCCCTGTGGATGTCTGTTCTACATAGTTAACAGTTAAAACTAAGCCACGTGTGTTGCTGAAACTGTGCCAACAAACAGCAGGGTTTCAGCAACAGTTCATTCCACAGCCATGAGTCATGTACTAGCTATCCTGTGTGCTGTGATGTGGAGTGGTTCCCTGGGAAGGTCAGGGTTTGTGTTCCGAGTGGCTGAGGCATACCTGGGTGAATGAAGCAGGCACTTAATTTCACACTGCAGTTGGCAGCAGCTTGTTCTAGCTTTAGAACCCTGTACACACTCTTAGGGTCAGATGGATTGGCTGGAGTCCTGGGTTTATTGAGGCACTTATAAAAAGCAAGGGTATATAAATCTGTCGTACATCACAGCTGATAATAATAGCAGACCAAATGGCCCGCAAACTGGCAACTGGCAGCGTTACCTGGCATCAGTAATAGCCACTTGGAATAAAAATGTATAAGGTGACTGTGGAACAAAAGGCACTTAAGTGTTTTGGAGTTGATTGTAATTGATGAAGTCCCAATAATCCCTGGATGGGAGCTTCAGAATTAGTTTAACATTTAATGAACATGACTTTTTCTATACAGGAAGCCCACTATTAATGTGGTGGAGGGTAAAGATAGTATTTAGCATGGACCAACAAACTACTTGTACCACCACTATGGACCAACAGACTGCTATCTCACCACTCGAGCTGCTGCTTCCTTTATTAAAATTTTGAAACCCAAATGCAAATGTATGCCTGGTTTTAAAAGAGTTAGAAATTTAATGCACATTTGACCACCCATTTAAAAACAGAATTCCTTCCAATGCATATTGCACTAAGGAGACAGTTTTGTGTCTGACACATCCTTCGGGTCCTAAATGGCGTCATAGTGTTAATAGCAGAACAAAAGCTCTAATATTCTCAGAAGTGTGCACTCTTACTCTCTGGTGGCAGTTAACAGTGCTCTAATTTTGTCTGCCGTCTTAGACCTTCAAATTATGCGAAATATCTCCAGCATTTTTCTAGGACGGAATAACATTTCTCACTACATTCATGGCATGCTAACTTGTTTTGAAAGCTTCATGAGCTACAAAGAGTTGCCAAACATTGTCATCAAAACTGAGCTATTCATGTGCCCTGGTCAATCAGGCATCATCTTTTCAATCTTAGAAACATCATGCTGGGAGACGTAACTAGCAGGGTGGAAGAGAACATGGCTAAATTGAGTAAAATTTAAAAGCAACAAAACAACCCAGTTTGATTCCAACTTCATTCCCAGTGACAATTTTGGGATGTCACATTTGGGCCTATGACAGCCCTATAGCACCCATAGTCAGAATGCAAACAAAACAGGATAAGTTACCTGTGACTTTGAGCTCTGTTGTTCTTCTCACTACTCTGCTCCCATATTGTAGCTCACAGGTGTAGTTTCCCCCATCATCCTCTTCTACCACTGGAATCCAAAGACTGGTAGTGTTAATGATGATGGAGCTCCTCCATTCTTTCCTCTGACACTCCTGTTGACATAAACAAAGTAAAAGTGACAGCAGTTTCTCAATTGCCAAGGTTCTAAGTATACTTATTTCTATATTAAATAAAATATATCAAATAAATATGAAAAGGGTTTTGTTCTGCCATGAAAATATTTTGTCAAATGTTTAATTTATTAGCTGGTGTGCTTATTGGCTGACCATTTGAAAAACTATGCATATCAACTCAATGTAACAGTGTCTGAAATGGTACATTTATAGATACAAAAATGTGTTATGCATGTGTTAATATCATGCAATTTTATTCAAAGTAGTTTTAGACCATTTTAATTTGTTCAATGTAAAGAGCAGCTGGTGGGTTCAAATAATGTAAAACATCAAAAACGTCCATGGGGTTATATAAAACTATTTTGATATTAAAATGACAGGACATAAGAAAAACTGGGTCTTATGCTGTTTTCTCCTAGTCATGTATTATATATTTCATCAAAATGTGTTGCCCAGGAGACTAATGTCATTTTCAATAGCTCTCAGCTCATGTTTCTAGCAAGTACTAAAAGAAACACAATACTGTACCTTGTACCATGTCATGATGGGCTGTTTGTAAGGGGCTAAGTAGTCATCAATGTCAGGACAGGTGATCATTTTGCTCTTGGTGATTTCTGCCTTCTCCAGGTAACGTATTCGACTGCTAAAGCAAAGACCTTCTTCGCTTTCCTCGACCGTCAATGACATGGACACCTTCATGCAGTATGTTGTGTTTCTGTGAGGACACAAGATTTACAAGAGCATCTGTTAGTTTGCTCTATCCAGCATTATTTGCTGATTTATTTGCTGCATGTAAACAGAGATTGCTTTCAGCTGAAAGAATAATGCTGATCAATAATACTCAATCCTTGATAAATGCCGTTAACAGGATGAAGAATTGCAATGTTGACTTCAATGCAATGTTTACTTTCTTGAATCTTTTATTCCAGCCATTTTCAGTCTAGCCTCTCCATTAATTATCACTGACAATAACATCAGTGAAATGTTGCGAGGGTAATGGAGGACATGGTGAGGATGCAAAGCCAAAAGCCAAGACTTGATTCACAAACAATAAACAATATTAAACTCTACAACTAATATGGAATGCAATCAATGATACAACACACACACAACTTAGGTGTGCAATGGAATATTAAAGATCATTTTATTCTTTTTGACCTTGAAAGGACCTCCTAAGGATGCTTTATGCTTCTAGATCTTTGTATGACCATGTCTGTATATGTGATTTGTGCTTGTCTAGAGTGTATTGTATGGGCAGCTACACCTAATGTGCCTTCGAGAGAAGAGTAAAGCAACGGGCAGTCAGGAACACAGACCCCTGGGAGCCGAGTGTGGGGACGGTCCCCTGCTCAAGTGTTCCACAGAGGTGCCGGTAGCAGTCCTGGGATTTGAACCTATAATTTTCTGATCACAGGGTCAACCTAACCACTTAGGCCATCAGCTGTGGAGTATGTTTCCCCATTTAAGGAATGGCTTTATACTGTGTGTACCACAGTAATAACTATAAAAGTGTCAGTGATGGCACTGACATGCATACATTCTGTGTGACGGGAACTCTATTTGCAAAAAGAATAAAACACAAACTCGCAACCAACAGAGTGTGTTCAGTGTTTCCTCTCTTTTGTAGATTTCTTCTACAACAGGTGTTATGGTGGATTGACAATTAAGAAACACAGAACACTAGTATGAATATGCTAATGAAGACAGGGAACACGCTAGACAATGCACCATAACAAACGGGCCGGTGCTATTAGCTAGTGGTAGCAACTCAGTGTAAAACAATTGCCTGTAAACTTAATGACCACAAAGTTGCAGGTAAAACCCTTAGTTTCTACATTTTGTGTCCTTGTGCACAACACCTAACCCTCAGATACTCTAGGGCAATATTACTCAACCTTTTAAAATTAGGGCCCACCTATCTATCACAGCATGTTCCCAAGGCCCATTTGGCCACATTAAATTATATTTAATAACCAATTGTGGACCAATGGCCTGTCTCGATTTTAGATTTGCGGCCCAATCAGAAGCCCTCACGGCCCATCAGTGGTCCATGACCCAGTGGTTGAGAAACCCGGCTCTAGGGGACTGTCACTCCGGGTATGGGTATCTGCCAAATGCCATAAATGTAAACAGGAAGGCAGGACAGGATGGAACAAGAGACCAAAACCTGTGGAGTAGGGTGAACAGAATGCACATGTTACACATAAAAAAGCCAGGGCATGATAGGAAGGCGCAAATCAGAATGGACAGAGAGAGCTGGAACTGAATGGGACAAGACTGATACAGTCAGTTAATTTCTTGGTACTTGGAAAAAAAAGCAAATTAAAATCATGTCTGCAATATGTAAAATATGCATAAAATATTTTTTCATATCAGTGCGCCTTCAAACACATTGTGAAAACTCTACTCCACTACAATGATAAAGCACTGCCGCTTTGGTAATTTGGAGAGAAAACTTGTAGGGAAAGAATTAGTCTAATACGGAAAAACATCATAATTATTCAGCATGGTAACTGTCTGCGGGCTTCTGATTCAACAGATAGAGATCCGATTGAAAACTGTTGAAGTACCCTTTTAAAACTCTAGAAATCAGCTATAGGTCACCAGGCTGGTTCAAAACAAATCAGCCTTACACAGAGACTCAATTTTCCCAAGACATATTGTGCTGTGGTCCCCTTAACGGACAGCTTGCATCTCAGCGGCTCTGGTGCAGGGGTGATGTTTGTATCCTTATTCCTATTAAAAATTCATGGGGCCTTGGGGCCAGGGATTACACAGCAGCCTGGTGTGTCAGCCTCAGACACACTTCGGCACTGAACCTCCTTTAACAAGTTCAGCATGCTGGATGCCAAGATTTAACATTTCACCATGAAACATTCATTGGCTGGCATGTTGAATATCAGGCTACTGTATTTGGGGCATTCCTCTGTGAATGACAGGATTACTATGGGAAAGACTTGGCCATGGTCCCAGAAGAAAAGAAAAAAAGACTGACTTTGGATGCCTCGTCCTCTTCTATCTCTGTCCCTATCCATCTTTTGCCTTCCCCATCAATCTCTTTTTCCCCTGTCCACCTATCTCTTTCCCCATCCATCAGTAGTCTGTGCATTTACACATCTATCACATCAAGCTACTTATCTGTGTAACCATCTATATAACACCACAGCCACGCCATAATAAAACGAAATTCTTTAAAGGAACTTTAAAGGAAACTAAAATTGTGAAGTTTCATTTTAATTCATTTGAAGCATTAAGACGTTGTAGGCAACATGAAAGAGTGCCGGTGGAATAGTGGGTGGGATACTTGAGTCTGGACCAAGAGGTCATATGTTCAAATCGTAACTTTTTGTATTCTTAAAATGTCTTCCAAGTATTGCATTGTATTCTGCCCTATCACCCACCCTCTATTCACCAGCTGCATTTCCTCTTTCATTGTTATTTTTAACATCCTCTGTTCTCTGAACTGAACTGCTGTTCATGAGATGAGATGAGCATGAGTAGCGTAAGGTGTCCTGCTGTCTTTAGACAGCAATCAATAGGAAAGGATGAATCAATTTGTTTCATTTAAAGCAAATTTCATGAGCCATTTAACACACTCAGGTGTCTGACTAAATGATGGGAAAAGGGGGAGTTTGGGATGCTTATGCTGTGATGGTGTTTCAGTGAGTGAGCATTTCAAATGACGAGAGGGAATGTCTGTGAAATTAAATATTTTCCCTCACATGCTTATGAACACATTGGCAAACAAACGCTCTATATTAAAGGATATATTTCTTGGTTTCCTTTGTCTCCTAGAAGAAAAATAGACCTCTGAGAACACATCAGTTTGTCTCTTTAGTTTGGGCAAGCACAGGATGGGTCTAAGCTGATTTTATTTGTGTGTGTGTGTAAATGCATGGAATTGTATGAGCTAGCTGACAAATTCCAAAGCATACATGTTCTACAAGTAATTTTCCCATCTCGTTTGAATGATCAGATTTTTTAATTAAAAAAACAAAACAGAACTTTTTTAATTCGGAAAAAAAGAAAAAAATCCAGAAACAAATTCCTCGAAAGGTCATATAACCATAATGTTCAGGTCTGATTAAAAAAACGTGGCTGTCTACAAGAAAGTGAACTGTCGCTGCTGCTTCTGTACAAACTTATTTAAAAGGCTCATGAAGTTTTAACAGAATTTAAAAAGCGCAAATCCCTCTTCTCATGTATCATTCTTATTTTATGTCCTCTTATTTTATTATTTTATTTGCAAGTTAGGGATTATTTTAAGCACTCTATTGAGTGAACCATTACATATTGTTTAATATATGACAACAATCATTTAAAACGTATTATTATAAACTACCACCATTAAAAGAAATTTAACAATGCTAGTACAGACTTTGCTCTGGAGCCTTTTGGTGGCTAGTGGCTTAGTGGTTAGGGAGTTGTTCCTGTGATCAGAAAGTTGTAGATTTGAATCCTAGGACTCCTAGTTGCACAACTGAGTTAAACTTGAGTAAAATACTGTGCTCACACTCAACTCTACTGTTACATTTGTTGAGGGATGGGTACCGAAACCTGGTTCTTACTCGCCTCGGTCCGATAAGCTTTAACGGTAACGGTTCTGCTGTCGGTACTGGAGAAATAAAAAAAAGAGGACAGGAGAGAGCTCGCGCTTATGGAGGGACGATGGTGGAGAGAGTCAAACGAGAAAGGACACACTCGCTGCAACAAGTGCAACAAGATTTTTTCTCTTAAAGGTGGAAACACGAGAAATGTATTAAAACATCCAGCCAAAGTGCATTATGTGCATAAAGAGGAATGCTAGCTTCTACTTCATTTTCTGCTTCCTCAGGTGTGTATGCTCTGTTAAAATAACAACGTAAACATCATAAGGGCTCTGAATCAGTGTTAATTATTTAATAAACACACATTCAGTTACATATAGTCTACGTATAAGCTAAATATTTATGCAGTAGCCTCAATAAGTATTAAACATTAAAATGACTTTTAATGCTATGGTGCTGCATTTACAAATAAAATAATAAAAATAAATGATAAATAATAATAAACTAAGAAATTAAAAAGCAAAGCTTACTTACAAGTTCATTTGTAGTGAGTCTAACTTTTTTAGATTTGGGTTAGAATTAGGGTTAAAGTGTTATTCTGTTCTCAATGATTTTTTAATTAAA
>JBBMFX010000030.1:18248762-18267630 GCA_037832545.1 Rhabdalestes septentrionalis | reverse complement strand
ATGTTAATTAAACACTTTATGCAGTAAAAATAGCAAAAAAGCCTAAATATAATAAAAATCACAGACTTAATCTGTTGTTGGCCATTTTTGGCCACGAGGACGCTGGAAGGGGAGCAAAGACAAGGACAGCCAGAGGGTTAAGCTGAACTCATTAATTTTTATTTTACAGATCACTGTGTGATTTTGATTGACATATTTCCTTCTCCCTTTGACAAAACAATTCAGACCTATGCCATTAACGTTTAGGACAACTGGTTACATCTGTGTAGCAACTTAATTATCTAATAATAGTTTTGTATCATGAAGTAATAAGTCGTTTAATTAACACATTGTGCAGGAGCAACTTGTTATGGTCAGAGATGTTTGAATAATTTATCTGGTAAAATTTCAGAAGCAGATGTCAATGAGATGACGAACAGAATGGAAAAAAAGGAAAAACACACTCGGAGCAAGATTTTGTACATCAATCTTTTTGCTCTCACTTAAGAGCAATGTATTAGAGAGAAAAAGCAAAATCATGCATCATGAGTCATGTAGTGTGGAGAAAATCAAAAGCAATTCAGTCTTGACTCTATCTTGGATTACAACCCTGGTGTTACTTATTCCAGTGATTTTCAATTTGAGTGCTCTGTAAGAGGTCTTGAGCAAAAATCAGGTCACACTAACACAATCAAACAATGATGATATTGAAATATGGGCCGCAATCACGTCACACTGGGGAAAAAAAGCCCCTTCTGAAGTGCTTGGTAATGAAAAATTACGAGTTTCATTTCCATGTACTAGGAAATAAATGTTCCATGTCTTCATCATAATCACAACAAAGGAAAAGATTGTAATGCAGCAAGTACAAGAGCTTGACATTTACGCCTTTTCATTTGTCATGTTTACTTTCCAGAAATTTGTGGTCTGTTTCTAGCGAAGTGAGAATGTTCTAGCACCTTTACAACAGAGGGAAGGGAAATGAGGGCAAGACGGATGGCCATGGAGAAAAAAAAAAACGTGTGCACCTGAAGGCATGACCACACAATGTATGTCTGAGCTTGTACAATCAAATTGGGGGGAAAAGGTGTGAAAGCGAAGAAAGAAAAGAAAGAGCTGACAACCAGAAAAAAAGAAAGTGAGAGAAGAATTAAGAGATATACAAGTGATGTCATTTTCTATCAGGTAGTGATGGTCTGGCAAAAGTGTTTGTACGAATGATGCATTAAGCCACGAGAGGCTGTGCATCACAGTTGTTTTGTTCCAGAGGTATTATAAAAGACATTATAATGGTCGGTGGTTAAAAATAAATCAATGGGAATGTCATAATGCTGAAGCTGGATTCTGTTTATAAAGAGAGTCCAGCCCTTTAGTGAAAAGAAAAACAGGGCTTGCTTGTAAAGCCCAACCTCATTGACATGCGGATACCTCAGCCAGAATGTTTTTTGTGTGTGTTTTGAGATAAAATCTACATTTTTAAGGTTTAACATTTTTGAAATGGTATTGGGGCTTTTCATTTTGTATGAACAATCAAGCTCTGTTCCTGGGGGGCAGTGGTCCAGCATGTTTGTGATTTCCCTGACCAGAAACACCTGGTTCACCTCGCCGGTTAATTGTATAGTGAATGTGTTTGAGTGAGGGCGACCATCAGACTGTGCTGGACTCTGGCCCTCCAGGAGCAGAGCCTGACACCCCAAACTTAGAACACTGGGGCTGAAAAGAGGATTGCTTGATTATTATGGTTACAATTATGATTATAATTATTATGATTTTTATTATTGTTGTTGTTGTTACAAGAGAAGATATTTTATCTCATTTTATCTCAATTATTTTTCTATTTATCTAGTTTTCCTGGAAGAGAAACCCTTACATTTAAGTCACATTTTTGTTTAGCCATTTATATGTAATAATGTTATTATGCACATTTGGTTCAAAATAGTAATAATTCCAAGCTTAATTTAATTCATTCAGAAATATAATTAGAAGACAGAAAAACAATCTATCTATATATTTTAAATAACACAAGCACAACTCAATGGTGTTGTTGCAGGAAAATGAACCTAAAGAGCAGTAACTGCCTGGAGTTAATTGCACTGCTCTCCCTCCCAAAGTGCCTAGAAAGGCTTTTCCAAGAAATGCAGACAGTAAACGCAAATGACAACTCAAGCTCTAAAGCTTATTTTTAAAAAGCACTGCAATAACACTTGTGTGCTGAGTTTCCTCCCAGTGGATGAGTTTCAACATTCAACAAGTCTATTTTAACCTATTTATCCACTACAATCACTGTGCACTATAAAGGCTGATTATATTACATACACCAAATATGTGAATGAACCTGAATAAACAACATGAGAATACATAATATTCTAACAATTTTATAAAAGTCTACAGTTGCAAAAAGACTCTGAATAGTGTGATGCCATTTACTTTTACTCAGCTACAGATAAGACAAAACAAAGGAAAGGAAGCAAGAAAGGACGTTTCCTATAAGAATGTGGGTACAGGCAAGAGAGAGTCAGTGCCTCCTTCAGGAGATTGTAATTTCTGAAGGCTTTAGCACACAGAATAATTTGTTAACTTAGGATGCTTTGGAGCAGGGGTCACCAACGTGGTGCCCGGCGACACCAGGGTGCCCCTAAGGACCACATGAGTAGCCAGTGGGCAACGTCTAACATGCCATTTTATCCTGTTGCTATTCTTCTTTAATTTGCATTTGTATTTATATCTATTTAAAAATGACAATATCTACAAAAAAGCATTTAAAACATGATTATTACACAAGAAGTTTAGGTAAACTCTGCACTAGTGTATGAAACTGGTAGCCCTTTGTCTGAATCAGTACCCCTGATGTAGCTCTCAGTTTCAGAAAGGTTGGTGAGCCCTGCTTTGGAGCTTTACATGTGACAAAGATATACTATTCTTCGCCTAAAGTTTTAGTTGTTGTGACACAACTATCTGTCAGCTTTCGCCATGCTAATACCAGAGAAAACCGAGATTTGTTAGTATGTTCACATTGGGTATGCTATTATTTAGCAAGTCACTTTGAGTAAAGTGCACATTTTCCTGTTTAGAATTTAATTGTATGGAGTATAGGTCCTTCGGCACAAAGAGATCCTGGGTCAGGGTAAAGGGGGCATTTGGCTCTGATCCAGGACGACTTCCAGTCATTAGTTACAGGGACAGTCCCCCCAGAACAACTTTAAGTGTCTAACTCAAGGACACAATGGTAGAAAGTGGTTGACTTTGTGGTCATCAGGTCCACCTGCAAGTGTTTTATCTACTAGGATCATCTAAGTCTAGGTTAGAATGGTTCAAATAAAAGATGAACCGCTTAGCACTTAACACAAGAACCAACCAGGAAACAACAGCAATCACCTAGCGGCACCCTAGAAACCATAGCCACCATGAGACAACAATCTCATAACCACAGTAAATATCACAGAAAACAAACAGCAGCACCCTTGATACCCCTTGGAATACTACCACAAAGCAATTTCCTGGTAAACACCTGGAACACCTTGAAACATTTCTAGGGACACAGATTAGAAATACAGTTGTAGCTAAACAATCAATTATCTTCCGTCATTTTCTTCTGATTTTTTTTAATTACGTGCCAGCAGCTCTTTGCATTGTTTTAACATGTTATGGCAGACCATTGCCTAATGCAAAAATGTAAGTTATCAGTAAAGGATTTGTGTGGTTTTTAAATGATCATGACGCCATACTGATTTATTAAAATGTGAAGCAGAAAGTCACAAAGCAGTTTAGTCAACTGTTGCAGTTTCTCAGACAATGTGACATGAATTCCTCTTTGATAACAGCTGTTTCCAGAATATGTTCAATGCATCTAAATGACACAAGCGAAATAACTCCACAATGGTTCTAATCAAAACCAATAATAGAGAACGGAAGAACTAACATGACATTCCCTGATCCTTCAATGTGTGTCAAGCGAGGCTGCTTTTTTTACTTGTCACTTATAAAGAGAAATGGCCTGCAGTCGGCCAGTGACAGTATCCTTTTTAGGAGTGTGGCAGGAAAGGAGGAGAGACAGACAGAGTGAGAGAGAGGGAGCGAGTGGGAATGGGAGAGACTGCTTAATGAACTTCAAACCTTGCATTGTCATGTTGATGCTGATGGCCTGCCACTTCCTCTTGGTTACAGCTCCTTTCTCCCCACACCATGAATCAGTGTAAGAGTGACATTTGCCTCAGACAAGCAATCAAACCCAGGGAGAAGTGCAGATAACGATTTGCACACAGCACTTCATTGTTTACTCATAGAGAGCTTGTTCAAAAAGCATTTGATCTACCAAGAATAAAACTTATATTACAAATAATGACTTTTAAGCTGACTGCCGCCATGCCTGCAATGCTCTATGCAACCCAAAACCATTTTAAACAACATAGGGAAGAAAAAATTCCTCTTCCTTCATCACATACTGGTAAAGGCACTGTAATTTAAACTGGGTTGATTTTACCTTTATGAGCCTAAAGTTGTCAATTATGAATATTTAAATGTGGAAACACAATAATATTAATTATAGACATATTCTTACATTTTATTTTGCCATTTTACTTTAAACATTTACTTTTCTGCTTGTTGTAGTTTGTAGTAGTGACAAATAATACGACGAAAATTGTGTTTTTTCTTTACAAACAATTTTGTTACTGCATGTGATGACCTTGAAGGATAAACGGACAACAAAGATTACAAATTGTACATACTGAATATGAACTTCTGCAATTCCTCCAGTAATGTAGGTGTGATTTATGGAGGTTCTAAGATTCTGACAAGGTCTGTAAGTTTTAAAATTCATGCAGTTTAGACATTTATACATGTAAACTTTTTGACATGGCTGTAGAGTCTAAAAGGGTTATTGAAAATCCATGTTACTACCTGGCAAAAAAAGCAGTGTCACCTTGCTACCTGCTGCTTTGTTCACTGAATCCTCACGCTGACCCAGGCCACTGCAACCTGCCAAGAGCAGTCGACTAGCACGGCCGAATTACTGTATGGAGCTAGGACTGCACTCCAAGGTCATACTGTAACATATTATTATAAAATAGTGAAACTCTAATTAAGAAGTATAAGGCAAAAGAAACACACTTCAAATGTATATGTTTGCAATAGTTGGGGGCAAAAATGTGGGAATTCCTTGTCAAACTACACATTTTACTGATAAGAGCAAATTAGCAAACGCCATCTCTGCCTGGAACAAAAAAAGAATTACATATTTGCTCTGAATTAATGCATATTATTAATTGCTATTCATTTACTAAATTCAACTGTGTGATTTTGAATTTAAAATTTTTAAGTGTAGAAAAATTAGTCTTGCATGCGCAAGCAAATCCGAAATAATATGTGCCTAAACATCTCAGGAGACATTTTTTGTTTTTGGCAAAAACAAACATGACGACAGCTGTCAATGGTATGTGCTGGTGGACATCATACTACTGACAGACAAAGTGAATGAAACTGACTACTGATATATTAGACAGTAAGTGAACACTCCAAGGAAAAAGTTTTCGCTAATGGCAGCAGGATGTTTTTTTTTGCCAAAATGCCAAATTGTTTAGGAATGGTCTGAGGATCATGGTTTCTAAAGGTGTGAACTGGGCCCCAACTTCCCCAGATGTCAAGATACCGCAGCATGTCTTCAGAGGCTGTGTGAAGATCATGCCTCGACAGGTCAAACAATAATAGTCGGATGGTCCTATACAATATTTCATCTTTTTCTCACCCTCAAATACCTTCAATAAACAACTAACTTAAACAGAATTTCAATGAATTCAGCTCACTCTCTGATTCCTTGTGTTGATTCCAGCTCTTACTTTGCTGGGTCTTTGGCTTACATTAACTCTAGAGAGCCATGGCATTGAGCTTTGCATTCTCATTAGCTTGGTGCTTCTCTGGAGATTTGTTTTCTCTTGGAGTTGCAGCCAGCACTGGTGCCAGAGACTCACGGCAACAGTTCTTTCATATGCAGCCAGCCGTCATAGTTCAAGGGCGATTTGACATTGTCCTGCAGGCTCAGGCACATCTAAGTCCAGTATATCCTGTAGAATTGCAGATGACAACTTTTGCAGCTGTGCAACTAACCTTGATCACATATATTTGAAAATACATAGGTATTCACATTTAGATCTGAAAAGATCAGTTTATTTGTATCTGAATGGAAACTAAACACTAACAACATTTACATTTTGAAAGAAAAGTTAGTATGAGCAGGTATCCATTGAAGTATTTTAACAATCTGAAATGTTTAGGAAATGGTAAGGGCAGTTATTGGTAATGTAATTGGTAAAGTAATTATAAAAATTTGAATGTTTTTTTTTCTGTTCAGCCACACACTTTCGGGAACTGCATGTTTATATTTGAATTGTGAAAAAGTAGACCAGAAATGTTATCATATTTAATATATTGTATTAATTATATTTAGCTATGCTATTTGTTTATTTTATTGTTCATTGTAAACACTGCTAGAGTGGACTTTACACTTTGAACACATACCTCTAGAGATGTGTGTTTTTTTTTAAGGTATCCACAATGTTGGAAAATGATCAAACGTATCAAACAATTTATTGATGACATAGGCACCATATATTACAAAGAACCAGACAGCTAGACTAAACTAGAACTGTGCCCCATTGACTGGTATTTGGTGAAGGAGACGCATTAGTTTTAATTAGTAATGTAGGGCTCATACATAGGGAGCATCCCTCAACTTGCAAGCTGCTCATCTGGGTCAAAATGTTTCAAAGTTTGCAAATTGTTCCACACTTTCTCATGTAATCACAGTCAGTCTACTGTGTACCCACGTGTCAAAGCTAGGTCATTAAAGATATGCATCAGGCCACATTTCAGGTAGCAAGCATAAGCGTAAAAAGCATTAATATGGAAAATATATCAAGCGGAATCTGCAGTTCGGGGCTATGTCTCCTCTTTGATGCTAAGTGCTGGAGTATGAGTGATGCATGTAAATCCTGAGATTTGGAGCATCCTCAAGACCAGTGCTGGTGAGCATTCCATGCTTCTAAAAGTTAAATCACACTGAGATATATTGCATAGTTTTTATTCTCTCGTTTTGGCGCTCTTTTGTACTGTCCAATTTCTGTGGTAACAATGCACATTTCCCAATCCTTGTGGGATTAATACAGAAATATCTTATCTTGCTAACATATATTCATATCTCATACCATTATTTTGTTATATTGGTTGTATTGTTTAACCAATTCTAGTGGAAGAAAATTTGTAAAAAGCATCATGTTATCAGCCTAGGAGTTTTAATATCAGTTAACTATTTTTATACTTTGCCATTTCCTTAGATAATGTCACAGTGTCTAATTGCTTATTGGAGGAATAGTTACCATATACTTACCTATAATATATTTTACCATCTAAGAAGTCTTTGGTGTCCACATGTTGATTGTTTAGTTTAGAACTCCCACAGCAATGCTAATGTTGCTAAATACTAGAAGTCAGTTTTAAGACCTAGGTTCTAGTATTAGCAACATTAGGTTTGCAGCTGCAGTACTGAACTACAGAAGCAACATTCAGACATTCAATTGGTTTTGGTTAACCAACTACTTTTCAGGTACATTGTGTAGATAACAACAGACAAGTCCACAGTCAGTAACAGTAACAGTAGGTAGTTCTGATTAATTAACTGGCATATTTTTGTGTGAATTACAGTCAACCTTGGATTCATTTTTTAAAATTCATTAAAACACTTTTACAGACACTTTTGGCTCATACATGGTTATTACCTATTGATATCTACTGATATCTACTGAGGACAATGCACCAGTACAGTGATGTCATTCAATGCAAATTATTTGAATTTGAATGCCATCTGGGATGATTAGGGAGTTGCGGCTGAAGGCAAGAGCCATCTACACTCAGAGGACAAAGTGTCACACCTGTGAAATCAGTACAGTGATGAGCCACCGAGACAAAGGGCAAGCAAAGAGAGAGGAAAGGACAGGCAGGTGAGGAGAAAATGAAAAGTAGAGATGGACAGCTAGACCGAGAGGTCAGCAAATGATGACTGACCAACAGATGCGAGGGGGCTGACTCATGTAAAGAGCAGGGGAAAGGAGGGACAGTGGAGGAGAGAGGGCTAAAAAAAAATGTCGGCAGTGAGGGAGAAAAGAGGAATGGAGGGAGGATGTGCTACAGTGAGGCAGCTCTAAGTGGAAACAGATGGAGCGCTTCCACCTCCTCATCAGCGAGGCTCGTCCAGCCCATCCCTCAACCTGCAAGCTGCTCAGCCTGACACCTCCGGCAGTGGCTGGGCCCTCTTCGCCCACTGCTGCTGCACACTGACAGCTCTGACAAGGGGGCTGCTCAGATTAGCTCCACATTCAGAGCGAACCCCACCAGCGCCCGATGGTATTCACCTGCAGTAAGGGAAGAATTGCTGTCTGCCCCTTGCAGCTCGTACCACCGGTCACCTCAACATGAGAGGCAGTAACGAAAAGGAAGTGCAATTCTTCTTTAAAATATCATAGGTCTGCCTCTATTGACCCTGTATGAATAAAAAATGATTTATAGAAGAACAGAAAAGGACATTAATTTTGGCAAGACAAGAATATGGTCCAAAATTACTTTATGTTTACTTTTCTGGACTTTACATAATTACTTTACCTACATGCTACAAAATGTAATTCACTTAAAATATATCAAAAGTTGCAATTCTTCTGTTAAAAGCTAGCCTGAATCTGTTTGCTAGAATTAGAAGGTCACATCACATACATTGTAATTTTAGCAGTGTAATAGACTCAGCTCACCATGAACAATACTGGGTTCCCCTTTTTTAACTCACACATTAAGACAAAATCTGAGAAATGCCATGACATGTAAGTGAAGAAGGCCATTTGCAATCTTTAGACAGTGTAATTGTATTAGACACATATAGGTTGTTGTGCAGTGATGGTTGTTTGCATACTTTGATGTTCAGAAATGCAGTTGTATTAGATGCTGTAATTGACCGAATGTCCATATCCCATGATGCTCTGTCACTTCTAAATGTCTCCATTCCCAAAATAACTGCATATCTGTGTGCTTGCCAATTTTTCTGCTTCCCAGACATGAACTTCAAGGACTGACTGTTCACTTTCTGCCAAAAAAGCCTGCCTCTTGACAACTGCCATTGTAACAAAAACTATGAATGTTGTTCTCTTCACCAGTCAGTGGTTTTAATGTTGTGGCAGATTAGTGTGCGCACAGAAACGTGGCACTGATTAAATGCTTCAAATCTATTTTTGTGTCAGAATTTTTGAAATTGCTTCAATGAACTGTAGGTGAAACATAATAATAACTGTAGAATTCAATCATCATTTGCGATAACTATGACATCTAAGGATTAAAGCTCCAACCATGCAAGAAAACCTCAGGCATCATTTCTTTGTCGGACTGAAACTTGGGTTGGCAGAAAGGTTTTGTCAGTTTATCAGATAAGGGCCATGGAGTTCATTTCCTATCATTCGGAATCAGTAAAGAATATGTTGGTCACAGAACAAAGACATGGCAATAGAGCTAGCAGGACTGTGGGCGGCTTTATCAAAGCAGGCCAGTATCTGCTTTGATTGAATCTGTCAGCGGTTTTTGGCAGCTGACAGCAGGTCAGGACTGTGTCTCACTCAATGGCACAACAACCAGAGTCAGATTAAGGTGACTTAGACACAGAGGGTTCCTCAGAAATCAAGGTCAGGCCAATGTAAAGACATAGTGCCGAATGAAATGATCCCTTCTCTTTAATCATACTCATTTCACAGCTGGCAGGAAAAGGCCAAGTAATCAAAAGGCATCAAAGTAAAAGGATCAATAATTGCTTACATTCTGTAGCAAAGCAACATTTTTTATTCACAGATCAGCCATGATATTAAAGCCAACGGCTAATATTGTTTAGGTGCCACATGTCGTCAAAACAGCTCTAACCCATAGAGGCATGCACACTGTAATACCTCTAAAGATGCACTGTGGAATTTGGCACCAATACATTAGTCCACACTCCACATATGCTTCATTAGATTAAGATCTGGAACATATGGGGGTTAATTTAACAACTTGAACTCTATCATGTCCTTCAAACTGTTTCTTATTTCTGCAGCATGGCGAGATGTATTACTCTGCAGAAAGAGGCCACTGCCTATAGGGAATTTAGCTGCCACTGAGGAGTGTGCTTGGAGTGCAACAATGTTTAGATAGGTGGTCCATAGCAGCATATCATCCACGTGAAGGCCAATTTTCCTCAGCAGGAGTAGTTATTGCACTGCCTCTGCTGGCTTGCTTGCTTTCAATAGCTCATCCTGGCGCCATGTCTTCCCACTATAAACAATGCACGTACAACTGGACATCCATTTGATGATTTTTACTGGCCTGCAGCCTCATATACAACAAATGTTCAGACGTTTTGCAGCAATTTGTAGTAGAGTGGCTCTTCGGTTGGTTTAGACCAGATCAGCTAAACAGGGATGCCCATTATTCCTGTTACTGTTTTACCAGGTGTCCCTTTCTTTGGAGCACTTTTAGTAGGTATCAAAAAGAAAAAGACCCCACCGAAAACTGGGAGCACACTGTAAGACGTGAATCATTCATCTAAACATCACAATTTGGATTTTGTCAAGGTTCGCTCAGATCCTTACACTTGCTTATTATTTCATTTCAATTCATTTCCAGTATTAAACCTGTAAAGATCAGAATTCAATCAGAATTGTTTTATCCTCTCCTCTGGGAAAATTACAGGTCAAATCACCAACTGTTTATCACTAACCTTGAATGTCACCACAACATTATTTTGACTGCTGCTCCTGATCACATTTTTGACTGCTGCGCCTCTTTGCACATCTCCATATTAAATACTCCCCAAAGCACAAAACGATGGATGTTTCAGAAAACTTCTGCAACCGTTTACTTGCTCTGGATGGCAGAACTTTATCTCGGTCCTCTCTGCACTGAGCTTTAGCAGAAGGAGAAATCTTCAGCAGATTTCTCCAATTGCTTTGATGAGTTATGAGTGAGAAATAATTCATAGAAATGTATGTTATCACTGGCAAAAATGGAGACTTCAAAGGGCTCAGACTATGGCTGCTTTTTCCGGTGCAAAGGTTCTCTGCTGGGTGCTGCATCTCTGGGCTGGGAGTTTTCCCATTCGTTTTCTGTCTGCACATGCACGGTGGCAGAGCTTGATGCCCTCCACGGGACTGGCACATACAGCCCTGCAAGCTGGTCACAGCAGCCCCCTTGAGGGTCCAACACCAACAGGAACATTTATCTTGACTGACACTCGGTCTCAGGGAGACCATTGCAGAGACGGAAAGGCTGAGTCGGTAATGGTCTGTGGGCTGTGTGCAATAGGGAAACAGGATAGGGAGCTGGGGAATAAGCCACCAGGACTGAAGTATGGCAAACAAAATAAATATGTCCACTTCTTTATCCACTTTCCAGTTTTGCTGTCCACACACCAGGTGAGTGAGGAGGGTCCCAGTTGATGGGTAAAACATTGTAAAAATGCTCCCATTTAATGCCTGTCTCATCCCATGGGTAGTCCCCATTTTATAAATGGTAGGCTGACCAATGGTTTCAGATCCATCTTTGCCGCCTGACAATAGGTTGAACAATGTTGCTTTGTGTGAACAATGTGTGTAGAAGAGAGCATTTTTTGAATGTACATTTTTTTTTTTAAATCCAGTACTAATCCAGTTAGGCACAATACATCATTTCTTAATTGTGGTCACAACATCAATTTGCAACACTAATATCGCACAACTGCGTAATATGCGAATGACCTCCAACCAACTCATCATTCTTTCATTTGTTGGTAATTTATTAGGTTTAATTACAGCTATAATTGATCAGCTATAGCATATCATACAGCTATGATGTTTTGTTGTAAACCAAGAATCCACTTCTAAACACATTTCTCTTAATATAGTCATAAAATGCTAAGAAATGTATATCTACATACTTCAAAATCCTGAAGTATCATTATATGTACTGCATTTTTCCACTATTTGAGACCTTATTTTATTGTGTACCAAATCATGTACACTCACCTTATCATGGCACATCAAACAAAGATTTCACTGATGTGATTTGAACATAATTTTTGAAGTATTTTGTTTAAATATACTGGAATTTCAAGATACACAAAACGAAGGTTCCAAATGGTTCAGAACCTTGCTGAGATAATTTAAACTACATCTTTTCGACCAATTGACGATAGCAGTTGCCATACTTTGCTTGAATACAGTATTATTCCACATATTATATTCCCACCTGTATCTAACATGCTGGTCTCCCCTTATCTAGCACTAATGCATCGTATCCTATCAAGCAAGAACTTCTAGAGCAGTTGAGACAGATTGTGATGGAAACAAAACTCTGCAGCAGGATTGATGACCACCGTCTTCCAGTTTTCCCTGGTAGAACACTTTTGGGAACACAAAATGCAGCACTATGGAATGAGGCTTAAAAAGCTTTTAATAGACCACAGTGTAATGAAACAAGTTTAGCACAGTCAGCAGAACAAGCTAAAGCCAACGGTGGTTAAGTAACTACAACATGGGTAATTTTATTCAAGCACTCATGTCTCTCACTCTTAATGAATTATACATAACAGGGGGGAACCTAATGTCTTTAATGTTGCCTCTCCTAACTCTACTTACGTGGCATAACGAACTCCATGGCCTACTTACCTGCTCACAGTACTTGATGACTTCTTGTTTCAAATGTAATGGGGGGTTATATGTATATATATATATCAACCTCGATAAAGGTTCCTACAACTTTCAACAATTAATTGGACATAAGGAGTAACTACTCTTGGCTCCAAAAGGGTTTTTAAGGATGTCATAGTGGGTAATGAACTAAGATTTTCAGGTAATTTTCTTGCAGAGTCTGTATCATTTCTTTACTGATGCAATTGACTTCATTTTGTGCCCTCAGCATTGACACCAAGAGCTTAGTCACAAAGCGTATTTTCATTTCCTATTAAACAACAAGACATCATTACCACCAGGAACATGCATTATTTTCTGCCACCCTAACCAAGCTCAAGCAAATTAGGTAGCAGAACAAGTTCATTACAATAGAATAAAAATTGTTGACATGAAATAAAATAGTTCCAATGCAGACCAATTGAAGGAACTTTTTGCTCCATGTAACACGTCACAATGCAATGTGTACATTCTACAGCTTGAGTCACCTCCATACTACCCAAAACACTATTTCCTGAAGACTTGCTAAACTAAAATAAAGCCATATGGATGTCAATTACATTAAACCTCATGCTGATGCCTTTTGTTCTTTGAACGAGAGGGTGGACCTCACCTTTCCTAAACAACTAGCCCAATCATTCAGCTGTGGAGGAGTGGAAGCGATCATCTGATCAGTACTTGATTTCACTAATGTTCTTGTGGCTGAATGCAGTCAACTCCTCACAACAATGTTACAAAATCTAGTTTAAAGCCTTCCAAGAATTGGCTGTTAATATAGTGAAGGGGTACAAATTCCCCGTTAAAAAGCTCAATTCTGGACCATACGCTAGATAAACGGGGTGTCTGCAAATGAATTCATTGGAATAAATCACACACAAACAAACTTACAGATACATACACACACCTCCCTCACACACTCCATTCACACACACGTTACTTAATTTATTCAGCTATCTATCTATACAGTTAGATAGAAATATTCACTCATTCATTCATTTTCTATGGGCAAGAGGTAAGGATTCACTTCGGTGGGGTGCCAGCAGATACACACACTGTTCACTCACACACTCGCACCTACAGTCAATATAGAATCCTCAATGCAACTGATGAGCATGTCTTTGGAGTGTGGGAGAAAGCAGAGACCATGGAGGAAACTCCACACACACAAACTCCCAACCTTGGAGGTGTGTGGCAACAGCCCACTGTGCCACCGTGGGCCCTATAGATATATATTACACATACTTAACATCAGCCTCTGACAGGTGAAGCAAGTAACATTGTACTACAGTGACACCTGTCAAAGGGTGGAATATATTAAGCAACGAGTGAATAGTCAGTTCTAGAAGATGACATGTTGGACACAGGTAAAATAGGCAGAAGTGAGGGTCTGGGTAAATTTGACAATGAAGTGTGAAGCGAACTGGGTCAATATTCTGGGAATCCGTAGGTCTTGGCATTCATGTAGATGCTATTTTACATGGAACATCTAATATTTCTACTGATCAAACTACATCCCTTTCACGGAAATTGTATTTATTTGCTTGATCACTCTGAGATTTGGGTGAATCTGGAGGCCAAGTCAACACCTTGAACTCATGTATCATGTTCTCCACACCACTCCTGAAAAATCTTTGAAGTGTGACAGGGTGCACAAACCAAAAGAGGCCACTGCCGTTAATACTGTTGCAAAGAAACGGTGATTCATCAGACCTTTTCCTGCTTTGAAACTCATCAACTTGGAAGATGTATTCCTTTTTCCATGGGCAAGACCATTAATGCAATTCACTTTTCCTGTCAGTGATTTTAATGTTGATTATGTGATAAACTCTCTTAGAATTGTGTTATACAAGCCTCAACCACATATCTGCGTCAAACCAACAACAAGATTTGTTTCCACAGATAGGAAAGCAAGGATTGAGCTGCATTTGTCACATCTGAACTCACCCATGGATTACAGCAATACTTACACTAGCCACATAATGTAGAGCGGCTGGAGCTGATCTGTTAAATGCAGCCAAATGTAGAATGAACAAATCTCTTGACCATATAATCCCTTTCTTCCCAGCTCTCAGCAAGCACTCAGGTGTTGCTAGGGGGAGATGGCTGTACTTCTCAATCACCAGGCAGTTACCACAGCCTAATTCGTCGTTTGAATTCTATTGAGTGCAAGTCCTGCTCCTTAGCCATGAGCCTATTTAGACCTTCAGGGCCATTTTAAGGAGATAATAGATTCCAGTATCAGTGTCATGGTTAAGCAGTGCAGTCGTAATGCTGAGGCTTAGTTAGAAATCAGGGGGAAAGGTAAAACATAAAATATGACAGAAGCAGTTTAAGTTAAGGGACCTATAAAGAAATGTTTTTATAGGAAACTTTATACCGATTAAGACTAATGCATAGAATTGAGGCAAAGTTATACTAAGTGCAAACAAACACACTACACTATATCAAACTTGTGGAAAAAATGACAGATCAAAGTTACATTTCACTGGCACCCAAGGCATGGAAGCTCTATTCTTGTCTAAAAGCAGCCTATAGAAGTCCACAAAACTCAAGATCTTAATTTCATTCTGGGAAGGGTGTGGAAGAATGACTTAAATGTCTTTCCAGTGTAGTCACTGTCAGTTTCCACTCATCAGCTGGGTCTCACATTACCACACAAACCTACTAGGTTTGGGAGGGTGAAGAAAAGCACACAATTCCTCCGAGACATGTGAAGTGCCACTGCACTATTAGCCACTGCTTTTGAACTGTCACTAACATCACTGGAAACCTTAGCATGCTTTGAGAGCACTCAGAAACTGTGAGGCCAACAGTGCTCTCTTGGTCTCTCTGCCATGGATAGCTGTTTCATTGTCGGGTATCAAAGTTTTCCATTGTTTTCACAGGAAATAGTTCAGTATGTAATGCAACGTGCTTATCAATGCAGCAGGATTTTTTTTAAAATATATTATTACTTCCATGTTCAGTGGTTGTAATGTTCAGTTAACTAGTTAAGCTACATAAATATGCTTCTAAAACACTTTCATTTGAAACTCAGCTTAATGCATTACCAATAACAAATGTACAAGTAATCCCGCATACATATAGTGTACACTGATCTGCTGTCTCCCGCAGTGCGAGAATGGGAAAAAAAAACAATATTACCCCAATGTATACTCTACTTTAATTCATGCAAATGTAATTTATTTGTTATGCACCCCCATTATCTTGATATAAGCAGGGTAAATACAGTAGTAAATTCATTTGAAGGGGTCATAATTCGCAAAACTCACTTTAGTAATAATATGTCTATGGCCTATACAAAACATGTTCATGAAGTTCTTTGCACATAATCATAAAAAGATCTCACCAGCTTTATTCTTGACAGTTTCAGTCCCTTTCAAAATGAGCTGATTAAGGGCTCTGTCATTTTTATGCAAATCAGCTGTTACTGCCCCACCCATCACATGCTTATGCTGCGCATTTAACACATGTGAAACAGAGGTGCTCGTAAAACCAGCAGACAAAAATGGCAGATCTTTTTACTCTAGTGTGTGGGGACTCGACAAAATGTATATTACCTAAAAGAGGATTTGTGCGTGGAGTGTTTAAAGGAGCAGTAGAGACCCAAATGGAAATACAAAAAACTTGAGTTTTGTATAATATTGCATAACATGTCCCCTTTAATTTAACTTCAGGGTTTTAAGAAGAATATCTCTCTCTCTCTATATATATATATATATATACATTTATATATATTAGGGGTGTGCAGAGCGGCCGCTATTTGTATCTGTATTTGTATTTGTTAAAAGGGAAAATTATTCTAATTTGTATTTGAGTCAAATTTAAATGCAGCGCAAACTCTGTCCGCCGCTTCCCGAATCTACTCCCTAACTTGAGCATGTGACATGGGGGAGGAGGGGGCTGGGAAGCGAAATATCTAAAAGTGAAAGTGATCAATCAGTCATACGTGAACACACCACTGCACACAGTGTGAACAGCATCAAATTCCTCCTCTGTATTTAAACCCATTCACCAAGTGAAGCAGCCGGGTGCCATGTACTCTGCGCCCGGAAAGCAGTGTGTGGAGACGGTAGCGGGGAGTAGTGTGTGAAGACGGTACCGGGAGCAGTGTGTGGGGACGGTACCAGGGAGCAGTGTGTGAGGACGATACCAGGAGCAGTGTGTGGGGACGGTACCGGGGAGCAGTGTGTGGGGACGGTACCGGGGAGCAGTGTGTGAAGACGGTACCGGGGAGCAGTGTGTGAAGACGGTCCCGGGGAGCAGTGTGTGAAGACGGTCCCAGGGAGCAGTGTGTGAAGACGGTACCGGGGAGCCGGGGAGCAGTGTGTGAAGACGGTACCGGGGTGCGGTGTGTGGGGATGGTACAGGGAAGCGGTGTGTGAAGACGGTACCAGGAAGTGGTGTGTGAAGACGGTACCGGAGAGCGGTGTGTGAAGACGGTACCGGGGAGCAGTGTGTGGAGACGGTACCGGGGAGCAGTGTGTGGGGGCGGTACCGGGGAGCAGTGTGTGGGGACGGTACCAGGGAGCAGTGTGTGAAGACGGTACCGGGGAGCAGTGTGTGGGGATGGTACCGGGGAGCGGTGTGTGGGGACTGTACTGTGCTCAGGGTACCTCTGAGGTACCTAGTGGTCTTCAGGATCGACCCACGACTTTCAGATCGCAGGGCAAGTGTCCAAACCATGCGAGCGTGTGATTGGGGATTTGTCGAAATACCTGATTCGGATTCGGCCCCACCCCTAATATATATATATATACACACATAGACAGAGAGAGAGAAAGAGAGAGAGAGAGCGATAGATTGATAGACAGATATATCATTAAATAATAATTTAAATAATTTAAATAATTATTTTGAAGGAAATTTCATTATATCAAAATAAGCAAAATGATGCAGTGTTACAGAACTTGAATAATTTAAAGAAAACCAATTTCTTCTTCACTCTTAAACAAAATGGCAATAGTTACTTTTGACATACACAGTCATTGGCCAGTAAAGGCCATTGTTAAAGTTAATTGAAAAGGACTTTTATAGTGAAAACGGCTTTCCTATGTTGTAATGTTTATCAGCCATTTTATGTTTTGTTAATCAAATTGAAATTTCCTATCTTTCTTTTTCTGTCAGCCCTCACATTACTCCTGGTTTGTGTGCGTTCAGATTATTGCCTTTGTTTGAGTTTCGGCCATCAATCCAACCTTTGTTTGTAGTGATAAATAAAGAAAGAGGAAACGTGGGAGTCTGTGTCTTCGTCTCCTGTCTGAGCGAGCCTTGCCAAAACGTGACATTACCTTTGACATACTTCTAATAGTGTTTTGCCATCCAACTGGTCACAATGCAAGAGGAGATTTGATTACAGCAGCGTTTTTTAATAAGTACCTCAAAAACAATGGAATGGTTGCCATTCTCACAAAGATTTATTTAAAAATAAATTGCTGTTGTCTCTTATATTTTCCGCAGCTGTATGTTTGTATGTTCAAAGTTGGTATACGTCTGTATCTCCTTACACAGAGGATATAAATATATGTATGAACATAATAATGCACCATAAAAGTGCACAGAGTACTGTTAGATCTGAGAATATTGCACACAGCCTGAGCAATATTCTCAGATGTAACAGTACTGTGTGCATTGTGCACTTTTCTGGTGCATTATTGTGTTATCATGGGATAATATTGCACAAGATAATATTGCACAAGAAAACCGCACCTGAGAGAAAACAGTTGCTCTTAGCTGCCTTTGCTGTGCGGATGTGTGTGTGTGTGTGTGTGTGTGTGTGTGTGTGTGTGTGGTTAGCTGCAAGACATTGGTAATCGTTTCACAGATTTAAAAGGAACTGCAGGCAAGGGAGTAAAGGAGGGATCAGTACTTGGAAGAAAAAGTGTGTTTGACCTTGCCCACTGAACCTGAGCATGATGTCATCATGACTACATAAGTGCTGATTTAGTTTGTTCAATTTATACTGTCACTTGGTGTTCATGTGCTCAGAGGTGGGTTACACTTTTGATTCCTTTCTGCCTCACAGAAAAAAGGTAAATTACTGGAGAAGAAAAAAACACTATTAACTTTAAAGGCAACTTGATATAACAAATTATCGATGTAATTAATTTAATTTTAATGTAACAAAATCTTATTTTAAGATATTTTTTATTTCTATAAGATGTTTT
>JBBMFX010000030.1:18231053-18242995 GCA_037832545.1 Rhabdalestes septentrionalis | reverse complement strand
AAGATAGATCAGCTGGGCAGATGGTGGCGTAGTGTGATCAGAAAGTCGAGGGTTCGATCCCCATGACCGCTAGTCACCTCTGAGGTACTGAGCAAGGTACCGTCCTCACACACTGCTCCCTGGGCGCCGAATTCATGGCTGCCCCTGCTTCACTTGGTGAACAGGTTAAAAGCTGAGGAGGAATTTTGTGCTGTTCACACTGTGTGCAGTGGTGTGTTCACGTATGACCAATTGATCACTTTTACTTTTCCTCCAGAAAAATCTCTTAATACCTGAAGATTAAGAATCTTATCAGTCAAGCAGGATTTCCTAGATCTCCTATTTGCTGTGGTTGCTGAGCTAGTGTTTATAGTTATTTTATATCTTTAACGAGTTGTGGTCTTTGTTTTATTTATTTGTATTCAAGCAATTTTATGGTTACAGTTGTTCAACCCTTTTTGTGGTTCTCATTTCATTGTTAGATAGACATTTTCAAAACAGGGCGACTAACTCTGTCACTGTTATGAACGTAAGAATTTAAATTAAACTGGAAGTTAAAATAAAACCTGGAAGTTCTTTTCTTTCTAAATTCTTTTAATTCTTGACTCTCCCTCTCCCTATGTTTCTCATACAAACACACACACACACACACACACACACACACACACACACACACACACACAAACACACACACACAAACTGTTCTTGTCAACAATTACAGTTATTCATATTATTAATGTGCAGAAGTTGTTTTAATTTAAATAAACAATACTATAATGTTGGATTAGATGAATTATAAAATAAACACTCATTGTAAAAGTTTACTGTCCACAGGTAATATTGTGGTACAGTCCGTCAACATAGGGATATCCTCCACTCAAGTAAATTTATAACCAAGCGTAACTAGCATTAACAC
Source organism: Rhabdalestes septentrionalis (assembly GCA_037832545.1). NCBI lineage: Eukaryota > Metazoa > Chordata > Actinopteri > Characiformes > Alestidae > Rhabdalestes > Rhabdalestes septentrionalis. Next base: position 18,242,100 of record JBBMFX010000030.1, on the reverse strand, counting down.
AAAGAAATCTGTAAATAAATCGATATTGAATAGAATCGAATCGGATCGAGAATCGAATCGGATCATTACCTTGTGAATCAGACTTGGATCGATTCAGAAAATCAGCAACAATATCCAGCCCTAATTCATACTAAATATAATATACAATAGACACAAATGCCGGCTATAAATACTATAGAAAAGTAATTAACAGTTAAGTGAATTACTAGTAACACTAATAGTGGTAAGCAGTCTTTTGCTGTAATGGCGATCAGTAGTAGATCAGTAATATTGATATAAGTAGTAATATTTCACATGGTCAAACACATAAAGCTATTTTACATAATGAAAATGATTTAAACATAATCAGAAGTTGCACAGATTATTTTGTGTGTGTTTCTTTATTATCAGTTTTTTTGTCAGTTTATACATTAAATTAATCAATTTAGCTATTCAGTTCCTACAGAAGATGAATTATAACACAGTCTAAAGTTAAACTTGAACTCTGTAGTAACAAAGTTGTATTGGAAAACAGTCTATAGTTATACAGGAACTCTGTACAAGAGAAGTTAAACTGGAACAAATCCTAAAGTTAAACTGTAACTCTGATGGGTAGGAGTTGAACTGGAACAAAGCCTAAAGTCAATCTTGAACTCTGTAGTAAAGGAGTTGAACTGGAACAAAGCCTAAAATTCATCTGGAACTCTGTAGTAAAGATACTGAACTTAAATTTAAATACATTTGAACCTATTCAATGCAGTCAAATATTTAACCATTTATATTTTCATTGCATGCAGACTTAAAAAATAATCTAAAATGCTTTAAAATTAAATTGTATTACATGCATTTATATTGAAACTAATGAAAGGATTTTTTCTCCTTTTTACATTTTTTATTGTTTCTAGGCAGTTCCTCTGCTGCTAGAGATTATTCATATATTGCTCCCAGGTCTTCGCTAGGGTGTTACAATGGAATCCTAAACGACCATTATGTAGCTGGTGGCCACAATATCCCATGCATTTTTTAATATAATCTTTCCATATTATATGGACAAATGTGTCAGGATCCCTGACCATTACACCAACAGGGACTTTAATGACACTGCATTCAGATATTTGGAGTTGGTTCTCCTTTTCTTTTGCTATACTGCTTTTGCTCCCCATGCTCTAGACTCTGAGGGTAACTTGTTTTTCTGTACCAAACTAGATAAAATGTGAATGCATTGGAGTGGCAAGTAGCTTTGTTTTTAGATTTGATTTGATTACATCACTGTCTACGCTGAGATTTAGAAATATTTGAACTGCATCTGTATAACTGTGTTAAAGGGAACACTGCAGTAAAAAAAGTCCTTATTTGTTTAAAATGTTTGAAAACCAAACAGTCTTGCACTTTTGTTCACATATCAGTACACTACTTTTGAATTAATTATTTAGCTTTGCTTATACCAATGCAATTAATCGCAATTTATTGCAGAAAACCATTATAATAAAAAAAAAAAAAACTAAACTAAATAATACTCAAAAATGGATTAATCATATGACATAGTATCTTTTTGATCCGGTTTGGTTCTGGCCACAAGGGCTCTGTAAAATAAATAGCGCAAATGAGAACACGCTGTTTGGCCCAGTGGGTGGAACATTTACATTTAAAAACAGACTGATGGCACAGTTCATAGGAGTACCATTCTCTGCAAGTTATGCAATAATTTGGTCCAAATTCAAAGATTTATGTATTTCAATTCCATAATTTGAATTGCTTAGATTTAGAAGTGACAGGCCAATAAACTTTATGTGTTAAATATTTGTCAGTCACATGTAAATGAAACAATTAAGAATGAGATTTGTGTAATAATACCAATAAACCCAATATGATTTTAATAAACAAATGTATTTGCCATAAATCTTTAAATAAACCTGATGTAAACAGTCTGAGTGTACCATTGATGTACAGCAAGCCTAAAATATCATTTAAACGGTAAGCTAACCAGTAGGTAGCCTGAGCCAGCACAGCCCCAAATGCTTGCGGAAGCGGCCAACCATGTCAAGCCACACTCGATGAGTGGAGACTTCAGTTATTTGCATTAACAGTGCTAAAAAATGATACCAGGCACTATGCTGACATCTGTGGCCAACAGTTTTTGTCAGTTGTGGAGGCATGGAGAGTTCATATACCACAGTCGATACAGACAGCACACAAAACATGTTTGCTGCAGCACAGGAGCTTCCACTCGAGCATGTGCCTTGTATTGCTTATCTATGACCGAGTAGCAATTTGGACTCATTGGCAAAGTGTTGTAAGACAGTGGGGTATTTTTAACACAGGCCTGCCAATAGAGAGGAGCCCCACCAGCAGCAAAAAGAACAGACGGGGCTTTTCATTGAAGACATTCCCACATAATGGAACTCATTTCTGGCCATGATCTCCCATCTCCTGAAGACCCAAGAGGCTATCAAGGCAACACTGTGCTGAAGTTGATCATATTGACTGCATCTGAGTGGGACAAACCGCGGAGGCTTGAAACACTTCTTGAACCATGCGTATGTTGAGTCAATTGCTTTTCCTAAACTGAATGTACTGTGATGATACCGATATAAACATGTGTATAATTTCCATAGCAGATATGTGACTGAGCTTCTTGGAGGTGCTCCATGGTGTTGCCTGCTCTCTTCCACCTACTCCGCACCATGGAATTCTAGGAAGAGGACCCCGCCTGCGTGGAAAGGTTCAAGGTTGCCTTTGAAAGGGACCTGTTGAAATGGCAAGAAAACCATAATAATGAATGACTGAAGGTGGCTTCACCACTCAATCCACATTTCAAGGGATTAAAGCATCTACCAAGGCTAGACAGAGAAGAAGTATGGACCAGCCTTGAGGTAATGCTGCAAGCAGAACTACCTCAGAGCCCACAGAAGGGCCACCGAAAAAGAGGAGGAGCCTCCTGCCCTTTGCATCAGACACAGATTCAGGTGATGTCATGGTTTGAACTACAAAACAGAGCCCACATTAACATGGAAGAGTGCCTACTGCAGTGGTGCTCAACTCATGACCACCAACAGCTGTCTGTCCTGGCTCACAAATATTTGGCTACCACTGCCACTTCTGTCCCCTGTGAGAGACTTTGTTCTCCTGCAAGAAACATAGCCCAAAATAAGAAGGCAGCCCTGAGCTCTGAGAATGTGAACAAGTTAATTTGGCTGAGTGACTGGCTGAGGGAAATGTAAGATGTGAGACAAAATGAATTTTGTAACATTTATCATACAAGCTATTTGACAGATAAGTTGAAGTGAGGTAAATGAGATTACTATTGCATGTTAAACTACTGGTGTCTGTTGCTGAGTTCATTTTGTTAAATGCAGTACTGGGCTCAAATTATATTGTTACCTTTAGGTTATAATTGTGGGTTGAGGTGCCTTGTGTGTACATTGCCTTGAAATTCATCTTATTGATGGAATTAGTTAATAAGTAAAAAGTTAATAAATAAAAGATATAAAAAATATTTACAGCTAAAAATAATGTGAAGACACCTGTGTAAACAGCCTTTAATTTGCTGTCTTTTTGCTTTTCTTCCTAGACTTTTCCTTTGTATCTGTAATGCCATCAGCACACCATTAAGCGTAACAGAATGACAGGCCCACCCAGCTGAATAACCTGACTGAAACAGCAACCTCGGGTGTTTGATTCAACCCATGCTGCCAGTACAACAGAGTGACGGATAAGGGCCAAGCACAGGTCTTGAGCATTTGCCTCTATTTCATTTAACACCTGTCCATGGTCCATTGGGGATAGTGTGAGCTGACAATCCTGACCCATGTAGAATGTTAGAAACAGCCTTTAAAATCATTCTGCCAACCACACAGATGAAAAATGAAATGAAATAAAGTTCAAATATATATAACTATCATTAGAATGCCTATTATTTAGGCAATGTAACAACTTAGGCTTTAACAACTATATAAAGTCAGCAACATCGATCAACCAATTAAGCAATGTACCGTCCCCACACACTGCTGCCTGGGCGTTGTAATCCTGGCTGCTCGCTGCTCCACTTGATTGAGTGGGTTAAATGCAGAGAAATATTTCATGCTATGGTGTGTTCCAGTATGACAAATGGACATTTAACTTACTTACTTAAAGGCCAATTTAAACAATTTACAGACTCAGTTGTCAGTAAATAGGTACACTTATAATGTACCGGTAGTAAATGTTCATCTAGTTGCACTTCATAGGTTTACAGTTACTCTCTGTGGATACACATATCATAAGCCTCCCTCTACATAAGTGGAAAGTGACCCTCATTGAACCACTGCAGACAACAGATAACAGGATTTCTCTTGGCTGGATATTTTTGACTGGTGAACAATTCTCAACCCAGGAATAACACTGTGCCTAATACATTCTTAGCAGTTAAAGATTTCCTAACATGCAACCACCAACCTAAAATCTCAGCTGCCAGCAGTGGCCAGGGAGGGTCCCAATCTATCGATTTACAGATTAGCGTGTGGCTAAGTGGAAGTACAAAGGAAGTGCACTGATGCAACTGGCAGATCTGTATATGGGCTGTTGTAAAGCTGGACAGCAGATTATCAAATGAAAGTCCTAAAATGAGCTGATAATAACATAAAGATATTTTGACATTCTTACTCAGCTAAATAAGCTGTGAACACACTTAGCAACTGTCATAACATGCTAATTATCTGGTCTTGCCTGGATTGAGCAAATCTCTCTAATGTACTTTTCTTCTTCCCATAAGAGGGTTGTTAGGAAAGCAATGAAACCATTTTTGCATGATTATGAAAGCTAGATTTGGAAGATGAATTAATGCTATTTGGTTTGTAAATTGGTGAATAAGAGTAACTTTGCATTTAAGGCCATTTAGAGCTAGTCTGCTATGCATATCTAGCAGCACCTCATTAGGGGAAGAACTCAAGCTTATCGACTTGGTTAACAAACTAGAACAGAGCTCATCCTGAGGGTCAAGAGCACTTTAATACATTCATGATGGCCTGCCAAGGCATAGCAAAAAAAAATGCAGGGAACCTCCATTCATTAATAAAGGAACTACTCTGCCATGCTCCAAGCAATGCCACATGCCAAATGGCCACGTTATAAATCCCTTCTCGACACACAGGCATGATACTTTACTGGACTATGTGGGTCTATTCAGCGGTGTGCGTGACCACTAGCTTTTGTGTGTATCATGTCTGGCCTTTTCTGCTTGTCAGCAGGTTTTTTTCAGCACCTGGCAGAAATCAATGAGCTAAATTTATATTTGGTTTGTGTCAAGGAGTGAGCACAGTGGCCTGGTGGAATAAGGCTGCCACATTTACACCAATTGCAGCAAGTATGATATTTGCATAGGATTTGCCTGGCAAACATAATTGTGCATTTCCATTTAGGAAACTGTCAGGATCTGAACAAATATGCAGCCCTGTAAAACTGTAGTAAAAAATAGCCAGTATAAATAGTGCAATAGAGATACACATGAGAAACATGCATTTTTTGAAGACGCCTCTGGTGAGGTGAGGGGGTGGGGGGTAAATAAAAGATGGCAATGTCATTTCTATAAACCAGTGTTTATATCAAAAATATGTGAACACAACAGTTTATGGCAAGGGCACCAATGTTCCTAGAGTAAACATAACAGCATCCTGAGCTGCTTTCAGGCTGAGCACACAGCAGACGGAGCAATGTCCATATTTGTGAGTTGCTAAAAATAAAATGTTTTCTGCATTGAGCATTTTGGAGTCTCTGAGGGCACTCAAGAGGAATCCAGAGGCTCCATTACTCCACTATCTGCTCAAATTTCTCAGTGTGTCCTTGTGTACTCCTTTAATATTTGCTGAAACATATCAAATATTTGTTACTTTTTTCATTTCCAATGATTCCATTTGAATTGCAAAAGATTGGCTGAAAACATGTAACCGCTACATGATGATTAATACTATAATCATCCCTTGTCCCAAAGGGTTTCTGTTTTCTTGCCAAACCAGCTTTAGGCCTAGATAATAAGGTCAAGCTATATGAGGCACAACAGTGTCATGCAAATATTATTTGCAATTGCCTCTTTAACAGTAAACAATATTCTTATGCCAACCTGTAGGACAATGAATCTCCTAATTCTCAGTAATATGTTTATTTGTTTGTTTTATATGTTTGATAGAAAACACAACTATGATAACATAAAATGTATAGTGATACAAATGTACCTTTCTTGCTTTCATAAACCATGGTGACACACTTCAGACAACAAATCTGAAATTTCCAAGAAGATATTTTCTCTTCTGGTTTCAAGTCTGTTGCCCATTGGAATTATAAGTCAGTAAACTAATACTCACACACTGACTATATAATCATAAATCTATCATTAATGAACTTAATATAAAAGATAATCAACTACAGAGGATGTATTTTAAGGATGAAATAAAATAACTTTGCTGATATAAATGTGTAATATTATACACCCTCCAAATTAGGATCATGCCAAATTTTGTGAGAGGTTGAACTTTAAATTGATTTCTGTGTTGGTAAATTTTTTGGCTATATTCAATATGCAAAACACTAGTAGAGTATAAATCAATAAAATACCAAGGTCCTTCTATAACAGCAAAAACATCTTTGTCACTAGAATGCTTACAATTAAAATATTTACACTAGGGCTGTCAAACAGTTGATTTCTTCACTCTAGATAAGTGGACAAAATAAGCTTCATCACAATGTAGCTGAAAGTGAATGGGGTTTCTAGGTTTCATTGATTTCTAGTGGGAGCAACAATGGCTGCATATAGCCTTATATCTTTTGTTTAAAATGAATTGTGGCTTTCCAGAATATTTGTATGATACTCCTTAATATATCCATAGATTTCATGCAATCGATTGTCATTTTAAATATTTTATCCAAATGGCCTTGTATCTTTAATTGCTAACATTACTGATGAATAACATTGTGTAACAACCTCCCCCTGGTTCCCAAGGGAGGCAGGAATGTCCACACAGATACATGTTTTCTTTGCACCATTTATTACAGCGTGCACTATCAAACAAGAAGACAGACAGAACTACAGAACTAATAACTCACACTTTAACTGAAGACATGAACCTACATATATAGTAAGGGCATTTATTCCCCAATTTCCTCTACAGGTGTTACTGATTACCTCCTTATTTGGGACCGAGAGGAAGCCAGGGAGTAATAAGGGTATAAGCGTGCCCGCTAGGGGTCACCCTCTTACCTGACAGTACCACCCCCCCCCCCCCTCCACAGCACCTACTCCCGGGGTGGAGGGGAGTACCATCCAGCCTCAAAAAACAAGAAAAACAAAACACACATAATGCACAAAAAGTACAACAAACTGTGGGGTGGTGGCGGCAAGGCCGCATGCCCTGGACTCCCCTGGCCGCCAGACCCAGGTTCCATTATTGGCCGGCACTCCGCACAAGCAGTGCGGCCCAGGTGAGTCCTCTGGGCCTGCTCCCCTGCCAGCCCCCACATATCTGAGTTTATGTTGTTGGTGCTTCCTCCCCGTAGTCGCTCCTCCGCGAGCTCCTCTCTGTCCTGGAAGGAGGCACCCTTTCCTTGGCCCTCACTGGGCCCCAAGCTCGGACCAATACTGTCCTCAGGGCCCATCTTCAACCCACCCACCCATCTACAGCCCTCCTTATCACTCAGTATACAGTTTAAAATTAAGTCAAAGGTATGACCTTCATAAGTAGTATTCTGGTATACCAGAAATAAGCACTCAATTTGACAATGGATGCTTCACAAACAACACAAACACTTAGCACTGATGTTTTGCTAGCAAGAGTAGGCTAGCACACACACACAGACTCAAACACAGTTATGCTGCAGAAAAGCTACACAAAAATAAGTAATTAGAGGCATGGTGGTGAGCCAGCAGGGTCTTCGAAACAAAGGAGGGTCAGACCTTACTGGAATTCAAATTTTGCATAAGACCATAAAAGCAAACGCAGGGTCAAGAGCACTCAGATGCCAGACTCACACAACGGCCTGACCACCATTTGGCGGCGTTCACATTACTACATTTTTTAATGAGAGATGGTATAGGCCAAATAATACAGTCTCATACATGAGTACATGGTTTAATGAAAGATGTCATAGGCCAAATAATACAGTCTCACATGGGAGGAGTTGCATACATTTGCTGGAGTTTCCAGTATTACCAGAGAATGTGACTTACATACACGCATACAACTTACATACATGCAGAACGTCTGCTTCCCTCTCTCAGCCAAAACATAGACTGATATATAAAGGGTGTGGCTTAGTACATTCTTAAAGGGGCAGTACCCAAAATCCACTGTTACACACTACAGCAAAATATTTATGTGAGGACTATCCTCTAATGATGAAGCAGATTGCATACAGTCTGGGGAGCAGTCTGGCATACTTTGTTTTGTCTTTAAGTAATAGTTTGGCATTTCTATACTTAGTTCAGATTTTTAGGATCATTCTGAGCTGAAAATATTTTTTTGGGTAGTTAATATTCAGTGTTCTGAAAAGAAAGCAGAAATGTATGTTTTCCAATTCATGGTTCAGCCATGTTTCTGAAAAAAAAAAATCACTATATACTTTGGTTGTTAAAAATAGTTGTAGTACCATGATTTTGTTAGTTAACCTATACAAATAGGTTTATTGTTTTCTAATGGGTTTTTATTTGGAAAACAAGTTTTACTGCAGTGTACCATAATATTTGTGTTGAAACTGTACCAAAAATTTGAATTAAACAAAGATACACATTTTTGCTCAGAACACCCATCACTATGTGAGAGGTATAGGCATACATAACAACAGCTGATCATATGGAATTGTCTGAAGAGTGTTAAAAGCATTGAAAAATATGTGCTATTAACTATTTGACATTAATATAATTAACATATTAATGAACCGCAGTAAGTAATTTGCACAAATTCTGAAATGAAATATTGTCAGAAATATTATATCTTAAAAATGTTTCTCTAATAAATACAATATGTTCCGATTCTCTGTACTAGTAAAATTAAAAGGAGGAAGCCAAAGAAATGAGGAAGCAATGTGGGTGCATTATTTGGGGGCAAGCATTTTCCTATCTTGGTAGACTTGGTAGTAAAAATCTTCTGCATGTGTATGATGAGGTCAGACTTCTACCAAAACAACAAATTAATTCTGTCCTGTGAGGAATATTCTGTCTGATACATACTTGAATCATCATTAGGAGCCCCACACAGACTGCTGAAGCCGTGATGGCTGCCATGTAGCTTGAGGTATATCTCAAAGCCACAACAGATGGCTAGAATTCCATGCTTAAAAAGAATCTTGGCGTAGCGTTTGCATGCCTCTTTTTTTCCAACACTCTCCTTACCTCTTATCACCAAGCCAGAGCAGACAACCTTTCACCACACATAAACATTCCTCAGCAGAAAATAAATTGTAATGCAAAGGACAATAACATCAGATGCATTGTTTGTTGGACTCCAGCATCAATGCAACTGACAAATATGACCTGGGGAGAAAACTGTGCTTGACAAACCAATGTGAAGATAATCGTGCAAGAGTTGCAGAAGTGTAGCCACATACATGGTTATCTAAAATGTACAGAATGCAATGAGGGTCTTTGTATTTGCATGTAGGTTTATTAGCAGTTCATCAAATCATATCATACTGTGACAGTAAACCCTCTCAATTTATTATTTAGGGGTTTGCATTCTGAATAAGAAAATGAAAAAAAGACTGTTGTGGTGCACTTATTATTAGTGGAAAACAGCTTAATGTGACAAATTTGATTTGTTTTGCCTATTTTCACTCATGCACTATTTCTGCCTTCTGTTGTAGCACATTTCAGTACTACAACTTCTAGGTCCCTCCCCCTCCCACTCTGCTATGCTCCAGGCCAGCCTCTATAGCCCCGATGCAAAGGAGGCTGCTGTGCATGCACAGGCTTGCAACCACGAGGGCTAAGGAGGCTAGGTAAACAGTAAGGAATACACGCCAGTTAAAACGGAACATGAACTTAGATCCTCGTAGCTAGATACAATATGCTCTGAAGTGACTAAGTAATAGCTAGAAAATTGGTCAAGGAGAAACGCGTCATCGGTTTGAAATCCTTTCATCTCGCTCCACTCCTAAAAAGCTGCTTCGATGTTTCCCACTTGTTTTGTCTTAGTCTACACATTTCTTTCCATATATTAACGACTGCCAGGACAGTTAGTAAATAGGATATACAATTTTAGTAAGTAGCATATAAAGTTATTTTTTTGGATGCATTATCAACTGTCTGTGCTCTTTAACAATGCACACAACAACAATGTAATACTGGGTGTTGTATTAACAGTAAAGCTTATGTAATCACACATTTGTTTTAACCTAATTATATCTCCAGTCACATCTCCAAAGGACATGCCTGTGTAATTACAGTAAAAACTGAATTTAATGCATATGTGATATTACATAATCAATAATATTCTAACACAATGAATACATCCCCAGTGGTTATTTTGCTGTTACATGCACTGTGACAGTTATTAGATCACTTAACTAAGTGGGACCAAGTGAACTAGTAGGGCTTTAAAGGCTTTTAAAGATTTCTTATTCTGTATTTTTAGTATTCAAATATATTATTCAAACATTCGAAATAATATTTCACAATCACAACTTCAATTCTGGTCTCTGAAATGGAAGTTTTTTAATGAATTTGTAGAAGAATGACATCACAGCATTTTCTTTTTGTATTATAATAGCACTATGTATCAAATGAAAATATGACAATCCGATCCTGCATATTCGCATGGTAAGGTCTGCTTGTATTCCGGCAAAGCCCAGAAATGTATGGAGCTTGATTGTTATCAATTTTCTGGGCATTAATTAATAATCTCTTATCCTCATCATTGTAAACAATTAAAGGGATAGTTCACTCAAAAATGAAAATTTGTTGTTTATTTGCTTACCCCCAGGGCATCCAATATGTAGGTGACGTTGTTTCTTCAGCAGAATACAAACAAAGATTTTTAGCTTTAGCCGTGGCAGTCTGGTAGTCATTTAATGGAAGTGGATGGGAGCCAAACCTTTCAAAGTAAAA
>JBBMFX010000030.1:18201583-18223473 GCA_037832545.1 Rhabdalestes septentrionalis | reverse complement strand
AAAGGTTTGGCTCCCATCCACTTCCATTAAATGACTACCAGACTGCCACGGCTAAAGCTAAAAATCTTCGTTTGTGTTCTGCTGAAGGAACAACGTCACCTACATACTGGATGCCCTGGGGGTAAGCAAATATACATCAAATTTTTATTTTTTTGTGAACTGTCCCTTTAATATTAACATCATACACAGCCACTATCACTATCATTATTTATTATTTTGTTATTATTTACTTTTACTAATTAATTTATTTGTAAAAAACTCTTTCATTTTTTATGTGTGCACAGAATGCAATCATGTGTAAGGGTTTAGCCAAAATGTCTCTGTTCACACCTTTCTAAAATAAGGCCTCAGACCATATAGTCCATGTTTGGACTCACAGATAGTTAACATGCATGAAAGCTTGTAACATGCTTTGGGTCATGCTTATATGTAGGCCAAAAATAGAACTTGGCCTTTACAATATATATTTAAGACAATGAAATGTCTCTTTGACTTATGAGTAACACATACATATCCAACAATGCTGTGCATGTGAGTATGTCTGATTCTAGCTAAAAATAGCTCCAAATACATGGTATAAAAGGAATTTGCAGAAGTTCATAACTAGGTTTATCCTGATTTTACTCAAAATAAATAGCTAATCAGCAGAACTAGTCCAAGATCTAGTCAATTGATAGCCCTGTTGAGGAGTACCTGCAGGATAAGGTCAGAGAAACTGGCTCACAAATGCATGTTTTAACATGTAAATATAACGTGACTCCGAAATTCTTACTGTGCATTTACATTTGAGAGTCTATATCCAAGACTAGGACTGTTAGAATAAGTATGGCTTCAATTGCCATCTTTCCTGTTTTGATTTCTTTAAATAGCAAAACAACTCCAGTCATCTAAATCACCGAAAATTAATGATGTTCATTACACTAGATAGAAACATTACTGTAAACAATGTGCAATATGAAAGTATCTAATTGTATTTTAAAATGAAATACTGAGTCTCCCAGATGGAAACAGGACTAATTATCATTCCAGTGTCCAAAATTATTCCCGTGTTTTTCAGCCGAATATCTATGATGAGCGTGTGTCTTGAGCCCAGTGTGTACTTGACTCAAGACACACTGGGCAGTTTCATGAATCACATAAATAAAACTGGAATATGTAACCTTATAGAATAATTATTACAATGTTGCAGTCTAACAATACATATCTACATCTGAGACAGATATCAGAGAAGGCTTTCCCAAAGCTGTTCTTATGATGTTCTATCCACCTTTCAAAGACAGAAGCACAAACATAAAAATGAAGTTCCAGATTACTTTTGTTAGCTAAAGTTGTCCGATATCCATGCATGATCAGGAGAAACCTGGCGTGTTTTACACAAACACATTTTTTGCATTTCAAATAGGTTAATAAAAGTAAAATATATTCATGTATTACTGTGATTTGAGTGACAGCAGCTGCCCATTGGATTCTATTATAATTATATTTATATCAAGGATCAGCTCTAGACATCTACCCTCCTTTTCTAACATACCTGGCTTTAATAATTAGCTATGCTGATGGATTTGGTTAGAAGGATCTGACATGTTAGATTAGAGTACAAATGTAAAAATGGATCTCAAGTTTTGGGCATCAAGCTGTCGCGCTGTGTCTTTACTAAAGCACCAATAATACTACAACCACCACCACCACCAAAATAAAAACCCAACAACCCAACAACCACATAAATGAAGACACCTGTTCAGCTGGCTTTTAAAAAGAACACGAGAGGAAGCATTGTGAATACTCTGAGAGAGGGAATTCCATAGTTTTTGAGTCACAACACTAAAAGATCTACCACTCACTGAAGATTTGCCAACTCTAAGCAAGCAAGAACCAACCATGCAAGAACCCCGGTAGCACAATTTTAAAACCACTCTTTTAGAGTTCTGAGGTGTATATGTTGTAGCTTGAAGAAAAAAACACTGTTGAAGCTACACATAGCTGAGACCATTTGTTTTGCCTCTGGCAAAACCAGCATGATGTGTGTCCCTCTTACTCTTTATTTACCAAATCCTTGATTTACTCCTGCAAAAACATCTCTGCTTTTGTCTGCCTGCCACCTGAAGTGACCCTAAAACTTCAGTTAACCAGTAAAAACTGATCCTAAAGTGTTCTTGTTTGGATGTGCAGACTTTATTTGTTCAAGAATAAAAAAAAGTTCCGGCCAACACACTGAGAGTGAAGACTTTTACCAGTGTTACATATGTGGGTTTCATGGCAATAGACAAACACATTTTCATTTTGTTAAACTTTTCAGTGATGTTGTTTCATTTAAATATGCTGTTATTTATTTAAATGTGTTTTTGTGTGCTTCTAAGTTCTGACATGTTTGGTTGGCAAATAAATGTCGTAAATTCAAATCAGAGTGTCTTCAGTCTCTGGAATGGATGTACAGTATTCTCGAGTCTATAAGGTAAAAAGAATGTAATAATAATAATAATAATAATAATAATAATAATAATAATAATAATAATAATAATAATAATAATAATAATATAGCCTTTTTGAATTGTGAAATAGGTTTGACTAAAAGAAATTTTAGATTTTGTCTATTCTACTAGGCATGTATACTATATTAACTGGGTTAAACAGACTAAAACACAACTTTCATTGAATCAAACTACACTAAAATGGCATCAATTTTCACTGACAAACTAGACAAAAATAGTTGTATATAATCCTGACTAAAATAAGACTAAAATGGATGCGAATAAGACTAATAAAATCTAAAATGACAGCTTTAAGACTAGACTAAAACAAAAATTAAGACAGGCCGCCAAAAACAACACAAGCCCCAAGTTGAGGAAACAGCCGTCGGCGAAATGTTTGGCACAGACATACAAAACTTTAGGAAGTCGTGTTGGTGCATTTCCAGTGTAAATAAATTTAACCCACTGGTTCTTAAGAGGCTTGCATGAAGGAACTAAAAAATAAATTTGTGCTCATCTAAGAACAGAGTAACTGCGATGCTTCACTTGTTTGCAAGCCATGACATTCTGTGGAGCCAATTTTTTAAGGGGGGATTCTCTGGGTGAGCAAAGCATGAGAAAGGGGAGGTAACCTTCCTCCTCATGACGACAGGTCATTTCAGCTATCATTCTCTCAACAGCGGAGAAAGATGACCAAGGCATCTTTACACCTATCGCGATTTCTAGCAACTGCAGGATCATAGGCAGGCTAGGGGAATTCGAATTGATGTTAAACAAATTTTTCATTTCATGGGACGTTTAAGGAAGGAATGCGGGATGTAGTGCCTTGGTTACTGGCTTTCTTCGTGTGCACCCTGTCTAAATGATTCAATACCAGACATGAACTATGCAGAATTATATGTCACTCTGGCAAAATCATGACAGCTGGAGTCTGCCAAGAATACTATTTACATAATGCATTAGTACATCTTATATTCTGTTAAATAAACACCTGTTTGTAAAATCAATGAAACAATATGTTCATTCGTCAAAATATAACATAGATAAATAATTTGAATAACATTGTGTGTATAACTATGATTTATTTTCCACGATATTATTCATTTCATTATGAATTGATCACTGAAACAGTGGTAAATTTTGTGTCTGATTGCAAAAAGATCTGTGCTACCCACCATGGTACCTTTTTTATATTGTCCATTTCATTTAAATTATATGTATGCTAGTGTTCACAATAAATAAAACAATGATATTGAAAATGATCATATGGTGAATGAAAAAGAACAATTAAGCCAAAAAAGCACAGGTCCTAATGTACCTAGTAATTACACACATGCATCATTGCTACAGATATTAATGTTTGGGCACATTTTGCTGTACTGCTTCCAGAGAGTGCATTTCTGGTATTATTACACAAATATGTTATTCATTAAACTTTTACAAATTTGATTAGGGCTGGCCACCAGGAGTTTCCCACAATTCTACTGACGTTTACAAATCTACCGAAAATAATTACAAAGTCATGTTTCATCAGTTTTAGAATAAAAAAAATATATGTTTAATACATTTTGTGACGAAAAACTGGGCCGGGATTTTTCCACTGTGGGAATCCTCCCTAAACTAGAAAAGAATACAGTCCTTGTCATCTTCCTGTTGTGTGAAATAATCTGGATTCTGATTTGTTTTTCCAAGGACTTTTGAATCCCATTCATTAATAAACATCTATTACAAATAATTTCCTTTTATGAACCATTTCAGATATTAATTTACACTAAAACATCTACAATTCTTACTTGAAATTTACAACTCTAAACAAAAGAAAATGCATTTCCCAGCTGAATTTAAGAGATCTATAACATGCTACTCTGAATTAAAATTATTATTGATTTGTTTACAGTTCTCATTCTCAGCTTGGCATTATGCACCAATACTGAGTGATTTTTCGGTGGACTGGAAAAAAAAATAAAACCAGCACATCACACTGTAGCACCATTTATTTATCAGCTCTGACAAAAAAATGATTCTGTATCATTTTGTTTCACACCCTATAAGCTGCAGGATTGCAAGCAAAAAACAGCACTTTTAGTAAACAAACATGATTTACAAAACATACTCCTAATTGGTTGTTGCTTGTTGGAATAAAACTTTGTTTCTCCAAAAATTTTACGTTAAAGGAGAAAGCTAAATGGTTCTTAAATTTCATTGTAAGTCAAAGTAGCAACGTTTTATTCTGGGTCATTACAGACTGGTCTGTTTGTCATGACAACTTGACACAAAAATTTGACAAAGTGTAAAAACTAAAATGTTTCTTTTATTTAGAGAAAATAAAAAATCTAACAGCATGTGCTATATAGTATGCTATATGCCTATAAACTGTCTTCCTAGCGCTTGCATTTTAACACAAAATACAGCTTTTTTAACCAACACCCACAGCAATGAGGCACTGCTGTGCATTCTGTGGGAATATTCATAACACTGTGTGATTTCTCTCAGCTGTCCCTAATTCGCAGAGGCGTTCCTGTGCTTTTTCAGCTGTGTACTCAATTCCTGGGGGTGTACCAATCAGAGGTACATTTTCTGTTCCTTCCAACAGCTTGTAATTGTGTTCAATAGATCCAGGGCCGGAGGGTGAATTTCATGCTTACACGCAGAGGCACACATGACTAGGCTTTCACCACTAGTTTTCCCTCGAAATAAAGAAAAAACTTTTTTTTGAACAACAAAAGATAATGAGCTTTTATTTTATAAGACTTCACATCCATCAGACAGCTAGTAGTACACCGATAACCTCAATAAGAGATAACGACGTAAGAGAAAGTTGCTTAATAGCTAAATGAAGTTTAATAATGACTGCAATACTACACATCACCACTAGGCCCTGCAGAACGGTCCTACACACTAATCCTCAGAAGCAGAAAGCTACTACAGTTTTTATTTAAAAGAATATGCATAACCAAACCTTGAATTCGCAGTATCTACAGGTTCCAGTCTGCCTAATTCCAGACTCTTCTGAATGTCAAATATGACACTAAAAATCTAACACTGTCAAATACCATACAGGAAAAGCTTCAAGGATGTTTGTTTTGTCCACACAACATGGCTGATGGATTTTATGGACTGAATAATTAAATCTGCATCTTTTTAACTAAATTTCTGGCCCCTGTTTAATGATCTACGAGTGAAAATGTATAAATATTTTATTATTCTAGTGCTATTTATTTATTTATCAGCAGTAACTATCTTCTAAAAAAATCTTCTAAATATGTTAAGTACATTTTTTCACAAATCTAAACAAACAAAAAAAAACACAGTTGAACTGTGGGACAAATATAAAAGACAAGGGGAGCGCTGGGAAGCCAAAACGTGATGGAACAAGATTGGTTATTCCTTGCCTCTAATGAGCCACAGCATCCATTGATGAAGCATGCCGCGCTCTCCTCATAATGCCCCTCTGCCACTGTCAGTTTCCTTCACCAATTACCTCTGCTGAGTGGCCTGACCGGGACACTGACTGATGTCATGTGAAAACGACTGCCTCACTGCCAGTTTGCCGCGTCATTCAGTGGCATGTTAAGTGTAATAGAAAGAGAAAGGGCTGGCATTAATAATATAGGCATCCTCTCTTTCTGGCTCCCATTAGTGTCAACATATTCATTTAAAACCATGGCGAGGCTTCCTCTTGTCTAGGAATGCACAGGCAGAAAACCATGAATACATTTGGCAAAGATATACCTAGTTACATGCAGGTTTATGATCTTATAAACATCTGAAAATTCATAAAGACCTGATTAGCTTGTTTCAGAGATAAACAGATGGATGCCTCTGTATGAGCTCATTCTCAGTACAAAAACAGTTCTTTTGGTTTAGAGCTTCAGCAGTGGAATTTAAAAGTCAGATAATGCTGCATAATAATATTCTAAAGTGAAGTCTAATATTTGTCACTGCAGTATATTTTAGCATTATTATTCTACAAGAGATCTATTTAGTAGTTTAGTGTCTAACTACTCTACTGTATATACACCAACAAGCCACTTTATTAAGCTCACCTTTCATTTCATGGCACTTCTAATGTAGTGTAATATATTATAGCTACATTTTGGCCCTTAAAGCTAACCTGGATCTCTGTTTGGTCATTTCTATTGGAGACAGTTTCACCCTCACAATATCACTTCGACCTTGGGCAAGACCTTTTCAAAGAGCGCTGAGCCATGTACCCCATGAGATTCATGCATGCAGGGTTTCTGGGCAAAATGTCATATTTCACTTTGTGAAACCATCGAAGAGTATTCTGGAATTGATAAAAATAAAATGAATATATATATATTTTAATGTCTATGTTTTGAATTTCATCCTCCACTTCAGTTTGAAGCTCATTTTTTAGAGAACTTTCCAAGATATTATCAAGTGTGTATCCTCTACCGTTTAAAAGAAGAGCTTTATTAGTAATTTATATATGTCTATGTAACTACATGTGTGTATCCTTTTTCAAAATATTTAAATATCCCAGTCCAGTTAATCTAGTACTGTAATGCCTACAAAAGAATTAATTATTTGTATAATTCTGTATAATTGTAAAGACATGACAGAGTGACTGTTCTATTTGTTATCTCATTTGTTTGCCAAATCAATGTAAGTATGTATATTCGGTCTTGGGTGGGTTTGAAAACTTTTACGTGTTACATAAATATGGACGATACAATGAAATGAGAAGAGAAAAAAACAAAACACTGGTGCCATATTTAAAAAGTACCATCAAATTATTTTTATACAGTGGGTTACATACTGTGCTGTACCAAATCCACCTAACAGGATTAATTATGTTCTGTTCGTAACATGTAATTAATCAGAGTTAATTGCTGTCAATACAATTGCCTCAGAAAAGCATATTCAGACATAGTGTAATTTATCATGCTAATAATAAACTGCATCATTTTGCTCAGTTTTCATTTTAATGAAACCTAGTGGCCCCAGTGTACCAGATTTTAAACTTTAATTAATGTAGGGAGAAATAACCAAGTAGGGAGAAGAAAATAAAGCAGGGGTAATTGCAGGTCAAAATTTGTTATAGGTGAGAGACGGATAAAAGATGCTCTAACACTGCCAGAGGCCAAGGCCAGATCTCCAAAGGTCTAACACTGCTTTGGCTCAAATAACTTGCAACTTGACCCTTACAGACCCTTAAAGCTCTCTGCCAAACAGTGTGGGATTGTTTTCACCCAGTCACTGCTGCAAGAACACATGCCCAAATCTAGTTATGATGATGATTATGATTATCATTATTATTATTGTTATTATTATTCTAATTTATCTGAACCCAAATGATACAAATGTAGTTCGCATGCTCTTGTTGTGATGTGGCATGATTGTGGAAAATGATCACAGTCAACCTAATATAAAATAACTTTGATCAGGCAATCACATAAGAATTCATGAGAGAAAGAAACTTTCAATACATCTGAAAGGCAAGACGGTTGAATTCTTTCAACAAACGCTGCATTTTAATGGCATAGTTCAAACGACACTTCAAATGCTAATGAAAATGCTAAAAACAACAAAAACAAAGAAGCCTACTCTGCCGCTATAGGCATTTGTTATCCATGAAAAATGGTGCAATGTATCCTGTTGTCGGAGAGTATATCCATTTATCTATTAATGCAATATCTGAGCTGCTTATCCAATCCCAGGCCTCAGGAGGAAGCCTATCCCAGCGCTCGTAGGGCGAAATACCATCGCAGTGCAGACACACAGACACATTCATGCACACCTAGGTGCAATTCAGCATCTCCAATTCATGTGTGCATGTCTTTGGAATGTGTAAGGAAACCGAAGCTCCCAGCAGAAGCCCACATGCACTCAGGTCAGGCAGCACAACAGAGAGGCAAATGAAGGAAACTGTAGGAAGTGTACTGGTAACAGGCTTACCAGATGTGTGAAAAGGTGATTAAGACTACAGCGATTTCTCAAGAGGTTTATGATGATAGAGTTTTGTCATCATGAGTAGAGTGAGATAAATTTCCATTCTGCAAATCCCTGCCTGAGGGCAGAGCTGGAGCATTAATCCGAGAAGTGTTTGATGGCTTCTTCAAAGCTAATAGTGTACCAAGTCCTAAGCGGTATATTTGACATGGTAGTAAAAGTTATCATGTCGCTTTGTTGTTGTTGTGAAGGGCTTAGAAACTCCCATTGAGTCTCTATTGTGGAGTGATTTTCATAACCCTCATTAGAGACCCTCCTCATTAGAGTTCCTTTCATAGTGGATAATCAGATGACTGAATCATAAGCAGACACGGTTGACAAACAAACGCTAACCCCACAATCACAATTCGGTTCTTCTTGGTCCTGCTTTCAAGGTCCATGGTTTTAAAAGCCTATCTTGTAGACTCCACAATTCTTGGAGAGGAGGTTCCAATGCGAAAACATTCATAAATATCTGGTGTAATTTGTGAGTATACATCTGTTTGATTGGTTGATCAGGGACTGACAGCTTTTTGATTGGTTGATCAGGGACTCTATTAATCATACAGTAGTCCATTTGGCCATTGTGACATAACATCACTCTGCAAGCTACGCTGAGCTGGCGGCTGCAGTGCTAAAACAACAGACTTTAAGAGAGAGGAGCCCCATGCCTGGGATGACTCAACTTCTGTTTGAAAGGCCAATTATAAGGAAATGATCCGTTGGCGTATACTTGGAGTAAGCTTTTGTTCTGTTGCCTCTCCCCTTTTCTCTAGCTTTCATCTTCCTTTCTTGTTTGTTTTTTTCTGCTCCATTGTGTCACTCTCATTTGCTCCACCCATTTTCAGCCATCTTTGACCATGAAAGGTGTTTTAAACGCGCAGTACCCTCCTCCATGGTAGCTCGCTGTGGATTAAAACAATGGTGGCCAAACCCTACTGTGGGCAAATATTTTTTTTTGGCCATAAATCCAATGTTTGGGTGTTTCTCCCTCTCTCTCTCTGCACATTTTGAGTACACATCACTTCTGGTCAGTGTCCAAAATTGTTAATTTAATTAGTTATTGAAAAAATGTGGATAGGAGGGCAAAAAAATTAATTACACAAAAATGCACCTGCAGATTTTGTGCAAGAGCATAAATGCACAGCTTACATCTGAAAGATCAAGGGGATATGTGTATGTTATTCGCCAATGGGGCGCCTAGTTCTACTGTACTGCTTTTCTGGTAGTTCCCCTTTTCTGCAGGCTGAAAGCTGACATAGGAGCAGCAATCACAGGGATAACACTACAGACCCATTTTTGTCTGCAGGAAGAAAGCTTTTTTAGACATTAGTCAATGCTCAAATATGCCATGTTGCACAGCCAGAGGGAGACAGTGGGCCTACATAAAATGTTTGTGGCAAGGACTTTCAGATCATGACAACCGATGATCCTCCCAATTCTCTCCACTTTCAATCCACTGTTTGTGTTAAGTAAGTAACGTAAAGTAAAGTGGCCCCTTACAGTACGTGTGAACACGTGATTTACTTTATCTGCATTAAACCTATTCACTAAGTAAAACAGTGGAAGCATCGTGTGAGGATGGTACCTTGCTCAAAAGTACGTCAGTCTTGTCACTGGCAGTTTGAGATTTGAATCCTTGGCCTTTCCGAGCGCAGGGGCAAGTCCCTAACCACCAGGTCTCCAGCTGCCTGGGGTCAGTTTGATCCTATTCAGTCTTCAATGTCTTTAAATACATTTTTATATATATATTTTTGTTCCATTTCGACTGGCTCATCCTAATTCAATTAGAGATAACTGGGATATGCTTTCAATGTGTCTTACACATTTTGTATGAATTAGTGTTGAGTTCAGTTTGTTGTAGCTGTATAAACCAAATATGAATTCTCAACATTTGTTTTTTGGTTGTTTGGGATTTCAGTAAAACTGTCATTTGCCATTTTATGATCTTCAAAAAAATGTCCCTCTGCTTTAGGGTCATAACCAAACACAAGCATACTTGTAGCAATGTGAGAGTCTGATAGCTCACATGACATGGAAGCAGGAAAACATATTTTCCTGTAGAAATATTGTCCTGTATAAATAGGACCCTTGAGGCATGACATTTAGGTCATCAACAAAGAAACATTAAGTGCTTAAGACATGAACTTGGTCAATATTTTTTTGTTTCTGTTTGTTTAAGTTCCTGGTCTTAACCTGACTATAAGCAAAAAGGATGCTAGTAAATCTGAACATAACGTTACGGTTAAAGCTCAGTGGATTATTTTCATAAATATGGCAGAGATCTTGATGAGAGTGTAACTTTTGAGGCCCCAGTTTAGTGTTTCTAAAACCTTTTATACTGCAAATAACATAACATGACAGACTGTGCACATTACCAACGTGACAGAGTCCAATAACATAGTTTTACATTAACGTCTTAAAATTGCTACAGTGGAATAATAAAAGTCTCTCTCCTTCTCTGAACAGTCATACAGGGCAACAAAGTAGGTCAACACTGAAATTATAAACCCTAAATTTTACAAGTGTGGCTATGCCCCATTATGTTCTCCATTACAGTGAAAACAATGAGAGACATTGCTCTTCACTAACATAACAAAAAGTGAAGATGGTTTGCGACATGATAAATGCTTTCTTCTAGGCATTAAACAAATAAATTGGGCCCTACTTAAACCACAGTGGGGGGCTGTGTAACATTTCATTAGATACATAAACAAACAGACAACTGGATGGATAAATAGGTATATAGATGGATAGACTGATATACTGACAGACAAATAGACAGAATGGATCAATATATAATCAAACAATACATTCAACACACAGGAAAATGTAGTGTTTTGTGGGGCTGTTATTTGGATATAAACCAAACAGGTTTTCTATTGCTTGCCTTGCTTAAGGTCCATTAGTCATGATGGCATTAAACTTATTGTTTTTCATTTAATTGGAGAAATCGTTTGCAAAAAACACCCGTTTGTTAAAGTGTAAGTAAACTATTAGAGCAGTGGGGTTTTGGACTGTGGCGAGATGACGGAAATGGCGTATCCACTCCTCTATTAGACATCCCTCCCTGTAGAACAGGTCCTTACCATGTCATTTTCCTATCATTTTCTCCCGCCACATTTGATTTTGTCACAGTAGAAAAAACATAACAGTTTTTATGAAGCTAAGGAACTAACCTGAATGGATGAGCCAAACAAGACTCTCTTTATATTTACTATATAAAAAGAAAACATTGTCCTGGATTGAGGCACCATTTTATCACATTAAAAATAAATGCTTGCGGAGTGCTGCACCTCTAGTAGACAGTCCGACAGACAGGAAGACACAGAGATATAAATAATAAAACCTGCATGGTCACTATATTTTCCTGTAATCCTCATATAAAAGTGACCATCTGAAAGAGAGAGATTGTCTTTGTCAGCCACAGTCAGCCACTTCTCCACAACTGTGGGATTCTGGGTGTCTCATCGTTCATTCCCCTCACATCAACAGAGAACAAGCACAGAGTAATGGAGAAGTTGAGTGCTTCCCGAATCAGCTGTGACTCTGACCCGCATCTGGACAAGTGGGAACAGTAATTCATTCTTAGCTCCCTAATTAATTATCATTCAGATTGCTTATTGATCTCTCCCATTCAGTAAGATGCTATAACACTCTACCCCCTAGTTTGGCCAAACTGCTGATAAAGTGAGAATGGTGCATAGGGTGTTTGTGTACAGTGATTTTGGACCTCATTCAGCACACTGCATTCTTGCTTTCAGCTCATCATTAACAATATTCTGTCTGTGTTAGGGCAATCATGCTCACATTCATCAGCATGAAAGATACATAACTGTTTTAAAATGCTAACTATGTGAGCTAAATCGCCACTAGTTTAGCCCATTATTAATACATTTGTCCTTCCCTAGGTCTCTTTCTCCCTTCTTCTGCTTTCATATCACTTTGCATATTAAGACCTCATGAAACCAATCATTCCAAACACATTTTAAAGCATTTCACCTATATTGGAAAATTAATTTCTCACTTATATCTGTCAAAAAATTATTTGGAGGTTAAAAAGAGGGCTTGATTGAAATATCATCATCCCAGTATCCCAGCTGAAAGCCTTCAGGTATCACTATTCTATACTTGTCACATGCACAGTTTTACAAGTAAAATGTTACGTGAAATGTGCCTCTGAACTACTATGAACCTGTGCAATATGGATACAAAACTTTAAGTAGAAAATTAAAGGATGCACATAAGAAACAAAAATATGTCAAATGTTCAAATTCAAATGTTAAAAATAACATAAAAAATATAAATAAGTAAAAACACATTTAAACAAGATCTGAAGTGTGCAAATGTCCAAAATAGTCTATGTACTACGAAGTGAAGGGTGGTAGCTTCTGTTGATGTATATACACATAAATAACAGATGGCAGGTTAGACAGAGTGAGATAGCGAGTTGAGTGTTTTAATGAATGGTTTAAAGTTGTGATGGTATGTCTTGTTTAGAAGAAATAGAGGCTCCTCCTGAGTCTCTCTATTTTGTACTCCTGATGCGTCTACCTGATTTCAGCTGTTCAAACAGTTACTGGGGTGAGACGAGTCTCTGATGATCCTAGTTGCTCTGGTCCTGCATCTCCTACTATAAACATTCTGTAGAGATAGTAGAGCTGGTGTACCGTTCTGCTGCCCAGATCACACTCTGCTGTCACTTGTTGTCCTATACTTCACTATTCCCAAACCAATAGCTAATGTTCTGAGTCAGGAGAATTTTGTACAACACCAGAGTAAAACGTTCTTAGGATCACTGGAAAGACACAACGTTTCTTCAGTTGTATCAAATGGTAGAGACGCTACCTTGCCTTTTTGGCCTGGACTTGTTAAGTTATAAACTGTAATCACTTTTTGGCAGCTTGAAAACTGCATATTATCATTTTTAATGTTCCATTTCAAGATATTTTAGCAGTTATAAGGGTCTGTTTGCAGTGTAATGTGTCAAATATAACCCTCCTGATTGATATCAAGCAAGT
Organism: Rhabdalestes septentrionalis; assembly: GCA_037832545.1. Lineage (NCBI taxonomy): Eukaryota > Metazoa > Chordata > Actinopteri > Characiformes > Alestidae > Rhabdalestes > Rhabdalestes septentrionalis. Next base: position 18,210,029 of record JBBMFX010000030.1, on the reverse strand, counting down.
TAATCTGGGCACTACAGCTTTAAGAAGCTGAGCGCACTCCCGCGGACGGCAATCAAGTTCTGGCAGACGATCACTTTTTGGCACAACACTGGCCCCTTTTTGGGAGCCGTGCCAGAAGTGAAGATGTTGTTGTATTAACTGGAGTAGCAGCGCCCCCCACTACAGCCAAGACCGTCCAAAATAATGTTCCATGAAAATTACTCAATCTCGTGAATTTACCAGACTGGTCACGGGTCCGGACAGAACATTCCGAATCCGGACCGCAGTCCGCAATTTGGTGATTCCTGACTTAGATATTTAAAGCTGCATGCCTGTAGATGAAGTTGAGGTTTATTGTCATATGTACAAAGTCATATGTACCAAGTAAGCACAGTGATTGCTTACTTGGAAAACCCCCTTTGCAGACAGAATATACACCATGAGACATAAAAGCCATAGAATGTAAGGTTTTCCTCCTCCTCCATGTATGCTGTCTCATGGTTGTTGGAGATTAGGCCCAGCCCTTTTATGTCATCAGAAAATTTGATGATGGAGTTAGAGCTGGATGTACCTTTATGGAACTCCAGTGTTGAGCGTGATGGTGCTGGAGACCCTACCACCAATCCGGGCACACAGGTGGCTGTTCAGTCCCAGGTCCCTCAGCATGGTGAACAGGATACTATTGTGTAGTCAATGAACAGCAATCTCACATGATTCCTCTGTTTCTTGTCCATGTGGATGATGGTGGTGTGCAGGACATGGAAGATACTATCCTCTGCTGTTAGGGTGGTACATGAATTGGAATGAGTCTGTGGAGCTGGGGATGGATGCTTAATGAGTCTCTCGAAAACCTTCATGGCTCCTAACCTGCACCAGTCCCGCAGTCATTAAGGCACATGGGTGGGGACCAGAGACTGAGCCAGAGACTCACTAAGGATGATGGTAAAAACAGACAAAGGATGATGACAGATAAATGATGATGATAGGTAGATAAAAAAGCATCAGTGACTGAACCTTTAACACAACATGTGGCACAAAAGTGCCTTTTGGAACTGTCTCATCATCAGAAATATTCCGCAAAGCAAGCGCTACATAGAGTTTGAGCTAATGTCAAAAACATCATTGGATCTCCACTGGCCATGAACACAAACATTCTTAGAGCAGATACAAAGGAATGGACTGAAGCTGGTCTAGAACAAATGCCTATTTGAAGCCCAGGGAATAATCTTTTTTAGAGAACAGCTCTCTACACCAGGTGACCAGCCTGTCCAAGACAAAATCAATGTCATACTGGACAATCTCAAGGCTCACAGATTAAACGGGCAGGCATTGTGTGGATGCTGAATAAACTAATCTCTAACCTATAAGGAAAGAAATCTTGCGTCTGTGATCTCGTGCACAAGGAAAATTATTTCAAATGGACAGTTATCCATGAGGATGAGTGGCGAAAGCTCAATAAGACACTTATCACAGCAGCTGTGCTGACATGTTTCGAAAGGACAAAAAGAAGGAGAGAATCACCAGGTGCCTCAAAGAGTAGAATTGGTGGAGTACTCCCAACAGGCTGAAGGTGAGTACTGTAAATCAGTAGCGTATGCATCCTGTTCCATTAGCCTCGACATGCTAAAATGAAAAAGAACGCCTAGGATTAGTGTTTGGCCTAGAAATGCTCCAGAGCTAAATATATGGCCTAACCCCAGACCATCATCCTTTCGTTGTCATCATCAAAAACAATCTGAGTGAAATGTCACGCAGAATATAGCACCTGATAAAGGAAAGGCACCTAATGCTCACCGATGCACCCTTGTCAGCATGGCATGCTGTAGGAATAGACTTATTAGTGGCTGACTATTACTCAAACTTTGCTGAAATGGCATTTACATTTACATTTATGGCATTTATCAGACGCTTTTATCCAAAGAGTCTTCCATTCCCTAACTACAGGGGACAGTCTCCCTGGAGCAACTTGGGGTTAAGGCCTTGCTCAGTGAGCTCCCTCACCCCCACACGCTATGAAGCACATCCTCCAGCTAGGTCCTAACATACTCAAAATCAATCTTTGCCAGACATGGCATACCACACCCAGTAATGAGTGTCCATGGACCATACTTCAATGGCGGAAAGACTCTGCAGAATGTTAGGACTTCAAATATGTCACATCTATCCCTGGCTAATAGGAAATGAGTCCACATTCTCAAGCAACATCTGAAGAAAGCTACTGACAATGACTTAGATAGAATTGTGTGTGCACTGTCATCTGTAGCGTAGTTGGTGAATAAAGCCATACAGCCAAGCTACTCAAAGCAAAAGAAACATTCTAAACTGGAACAAATGCTACACACTAGTAAATGAAACAAAACACACTAAACTGAACTTAATGCTGAAAGGTTTAAGCTAATAATAAATCTTCCGATTATGAATATGTTGTGTTGTATTGATTGCGGTATTTTACTCTTGATCATTAGTTGTCAGTAATGCTAGTCAAAAGTAGAAAACCAGAGATCCAGAGGGCTAAAAAGAATAGCGCCTTCTTTTATCAAAGGCTTAAGCTGAAAGGAAAGAAATGGCACTGTAAAAATTGCCAGTGTATCATTTTTAACTGGACAAATAGTATAATTTAGTAACTGATGGTGTACCATTACATCCGGCTTGCGCACATACAAGCACGCAGACAAAGCGAGAAACACACTGTAGAAATGTGTTTGGTAGAGATTAGGCCCAGAGCTGTTGAGGCTTGAGGCTTTTTGCCATGAATGCAATAACGGTTTATTCATACAAGCACCTATCCTCTAATAAGGAGCCAAGGAGTCAATACTTTGGTTTGTACTTTAAGAATTTGCAGTTTCAGTTTGGATTTTAAGGATAATGTTGAAAAAATATTTTAAAACTCTTTTGAAGGGGGGTTAAACTGCATTTAAAGCATTTTTTTTTTATGTTGCGGTAGTTAATGTTTATTCTTCTTGACCATTTTCCAAATATGTTTTAAAGAGAGCAGCAATGTGTCTATTTATTAATCAGCTGTTTTTGAGATTTTGCAAAATAAAATAATTTGATATGTACTTCAGTTGTTATATATGGTTATTTATGGTACAATAAGCCACTGATATTATTTTAGAATCACTGCTGCTTTTACAGGATTTGAAAAACCTTCCATTTAGTGTTTTAGTTCCTACCATTTTAAACCTAGTGAGTGAGTAAGAATTATAGCACATTCAGCAGATGTTGAAGCTGTGCCAGATGTAGTAGCTAGAGGTGTGGAGCAGGATTAGTACAAGGCTCATGTGAAGCAGCTGTGTTGCTGGAGGCATCAGATACAGAGAGCACTGAAGGACTAGTGATTCAATATTGCATCTGTATGCTAGAATAGGGACCTCATGATTTTCTCACCATCAGTACATGGTGGAAGCTTGGACTTGTCTCCAGCTGTGGGTTTGACAGTTGTTGGGCTAGGTCTAGAACATTTTACTAGCTTACACACACACACACAAACACACACACACATATATATATATATATATCATTTTTTTTTTAATTAATTTATTTTTTCATTATTTTCTGGATCCTTTTGATTTTCAGAGAGAAGATATACTGTCTAAACAACAAGTAATTATGTCATTAGAGGAGGTCAAAATGACCCAGTTATCAATATTGACAAAGAATTGAAGTGTTGATGCATATGGCGCATGAATTCTAGTCTGTGTGATTGACTCCATGCATCTAAGGGATGGGCTGGACCCATGGAGGACCCACCTCACAAGTTACAAGCTTAAATGATCTACTGTTAGAGTCTATGTGCCAAATACCACAACATGCACTGTGGAGTCCATGCCATGATGGGTCAGGGGTGCTTTGGTGGCATGTGTTTACCCACCCAGAACACTAATGCAGTATAAGGGTTTATATATCTGCAATACATATATGTAATACAATACATTATATATATATATATGTAACCATAAAAAGGTTCATCTATATCAGCACCGTCTAAGCATAGGGCAGTGGTGAGGATGTTTGCCCTGCAGTCAGGAAGCCGTGGACTCAAAGCCAAAGACTGCTAAGCACCTCTGAGGTACCCTTGGGCAAGGTACTGTTCCCACACAAGACACACTACTCCCCAGGCGCCGTGTCCCTGGCTGCCTGCTGCTTCTCTTGGTGAATGGGTTAAATGGAGAGAAAGAATTTTGTGCTGTTCACATATAACAGAACATTCACACTTTCACAATTGTAGGCAATTGTGGATAGGACTTGATGTTATTATCACTTTAGAGTATATTATTCATTGCTCCTCAATGTAGTATGCAAGAGATATACTCAGAGCACACTGGGGAGCTTTGGTTAATGTGAAAGCCAAGCTGAGCTGGAGTTATAATTGCATGTAAATGCAAAGCATTAATTTTTTATGTCTGTTTAACCGTTTGATGCGATAAAAAGACAGCCTCTACATGACATTTGTATACTGTGTAAAGCATCTTTCTCCTTTTTAGTCTGCTGATTTTCAAAATTATACAGGAACTTTTCCAATCATGTCATTTTTTGATGTTAAGTGTTAGTTAAATTGATTAACTGTCCTTCAACCTTCAATATTTTTTCAAGCATTCTTTGCTAAAGGCAATGGCAATAGATGTATGAACACTTTAAGAACCACTTGAATGTATCAATGGAATTAATTCAATGTTTTTTTTCTCTTTGTAAAACAGATTGTAAATTGTCCTTTTAAGAAAATACCTCCATATAGCCCCAATATATTTTCTGCTATTGTTAAAATCAAATACATTTTTGGGACATGCTGTCCTTACATGTATAGTAAATTTAAAAAAGCCCCTAAAAGAGTTTGCACAGATAGATTTGCACAGATTGGTTGCTATATCAAATATGTTTAACAAGCAAAACAATCACTGAAACAATATTGTTCCCACATTGTTGCCGCTCATGAAAAAGGAAGAGTTATAACCCTGGCAGATAGTTTTCATACATCCATTCATTTATCCATAAGCAGGATCACAGGGAGTGCTGGAGCCTACCTAAGCAACCACAGAGCAAAAAGCAGAAAACTGTACATTACAGGACAGACATGCAGACAAACAAACTCACACACTGAGGCAATTTACAACTGACCCTCGATCACCTGACATGCATGACTTTGAACTGTGGAAGGAAACAGCGTACCGTGTGGAAACCCACGTAGACAGCATGCAAACTCCATTCAGAAAGGACCCTTAGCCACCTGTATGGCAATCAAATCCCTGACTTTGTGCTACTCATTGCATCTTCATGTTTAACACTACTGTAACACTACACCTTTGGGCAGGTGTCTTTCTACATTCATCCTCCAAAGCCAGACTTGCCTGTCAGATTGTCAGATGGTAAAATGTCATTCATTACTGCAGATAACACATTTCCACCACTCAGTATTGTGCTTTAGACCACTCCAGCCAACACTTGACATTGTGCACGATAATCTTAGGCTTGCAGCTGCTCAAAACATGAATTTAAGCTCATGAAGTTCCTAAATAACAATTCTTGTTGCATGTAGAGGAAGTTTAAAATGGAGTAGGAGGTGTTGCAAACAAGGAAATAGTTTTATGTGTTATGTGCTCCAACACTTATTGGCCATGATCTGAGAGATGGTGTTGCCTGCTGCTTCTTCACACTTGAACATTTTTTTTTGAGGAGAATGTATGGCAATGTGCTTGATTTTATGCATTTGTATAAAATAGCTGAATTCACTAATTGGAATGTCCTGACACATATACTGCTCTTTATTAAATCTGATACAATTTTTAAAGGTTATGTACTGAAGGAAATGTGCAACACCAATACTAATAATTGCTCCGTGAATTCATGAACCAACCTTATTTACTAACTGGGAGGAAAAATGCAGTGTGTTTGAATGGAAAAATTGGTAAAAAGGATAAAATGGTGCTGATTTGTAATCTGTACAAAGTGACTACACTGCAGTGACCTACAGTGTGTGTCAATGAGATCAGCTGAGCTTTTATTTTGCTTTTGAGTTTAGACATGCATTTAACACTGATAATTAATTCAGAAGATAACTAATGGTGCTTAGATTTATGAATAGAAAGCTTGATAGTTCTCAGAAATGCTGAGAATGACTGTTAGTAACAGGGGTGTCTTCCGTGGGCATCCACTGTAGAGTGTACCACACAGTAGACTTTGCCACGTCTAATATTCTGGCAATTTCCTGGATGTTTTATTTTCTTCTGTTTTAACAGTCTAAGGACTAACCTTCATGCAGAGCTCTTCTGACAACATGTTGTGTGTTTACAGTAAAATCTTCCAAATGCAAATACCATGCCTGAAACTCCAGACCTTTTATCTCCTTAATTGATACTGAAACAATGATGCAGTTACACAAACCTGTCCTTTTGAGTAAATTGTCCAATTACATTTGGTCCCTTTAAAAAGAGGGTTGCCCACAAAAAAAAAGGGGTGTCATTCCTAAACTCTTTAAATTGAAGCTTGGGGTTAACAGATAAAACCACAGTGCCGAAATATATATGAACCTAACTGTATAGTATGCTGATTCAAGAAAAATTCTCTTGGTGCATCCTTCCTCCTTCTGAAACCACTGCAGTACATACCCCCTGGACATTGCCCTTGGTCCAGTTAGTGGCTTTGTTCCTGGTTCAACAGCTGGGAGTCTCCTGGCTGCACAGGCTTTGGAGGGCCTAAGGACGGGACACGCAGCCAAACTGGGAACCCGTGCATGGGGTTGGGAAACGGGTGGAGTAGGCATGCCATGGCGATGCCTTTTAGCCCTGACAATGCCTTTTAGCCCTGAGGCAATGGTCCAAATTACAGCCAACGGAATTACCCCAACCAGACCAAGAACAGCTCAGCATGTGTGCTGACCGGGGTCTTAGAAAAAGTGCTGCCCCATTCCACCCACACTCAGTTACTAACATCCTGAGGGAGATGGAGAAGTCTGCTTCCCTGGTGCAGCCTGACTGTCCACAGGCTGGATAGTCAAAGACAACAGGAATTCATGGACAAACACTCGAACATCTACTACAACCTAATCGACCACTCCAGGTGGCTGTGGCCCAGTCTTGCACCATCTAAGTAAGACTCTAGATGACAATAGCGATATTTTGGGAGATAAGGGCATTCCAAGAAATGTAATTTGAAACCTAGGGGAAATTTTTAGAACCCTGTGGGATCACCAGCATACTGCTCCAGGAGGTGTGGGCAGTGGGTTGAGGTGGAGGCCACAGGGGGAGAAACTGCATGAACCAAGGGTGCCACAGTTGACAAGGTGCCGACAATAGCAACCAACTCTGAAACCATCTGTGTCGTTGGTCTACCCTCAGGGACTGCTTGCAAAGCTGGTCCCATGGCGGAATCAGAGATGGTGGTGCAGGCATACAGGCCAGCTGTGAAGAGGCTGAATGGACAGAGTGTTATGGACAAAGCTGGGATAAGGTGCAGGTGCAAATAATAAAAGGTGAGCGATACCAAAATAAAAGCAAAAGGGGAGGTTCAAAACTAAACGTACTACTTCGGAGAGGGCTCATGTGCCTGATTGTGCAATTAATGCACCTTGTGCCTAATGCATATGAATTAGAGAAAGGGTCACACAAAACATTTAAGCAACATGTATTCATTTCAGACACATTGTGAGAACATGTTGCAATTGCATCAAAGTACATTTTGAACTGGTACATACATCTGACTGTCTTGCCAAAGGAAGTTTGTGTGACTGAATATTAGGTTCCTTAAACACATTACATAATTCAAAACTCATATTTGATACCAATTAATTATCAATAAAAAAAAAAATCCCCTAAGGTATATATATGCTTTCAACAAGGGTGATCTGATATTCAGATGATTCTAGAAGGCAGTACATAAACTGTTTTGTCAGTTTCAAAAACACTACTAACTACTCTTAAACTAACTCTCCTATCGAGATTCCAGCAGATTGTGTCCTCTAGGACAACACTGTGTAGATGCTGTCGGAGATTTCACATGCTGGCCTGGGTCCATTGTAGATAGCTATGCTGTCTGCTGCCATGTGTATCACATTTGAACTACAGAAAATCTTGCCCACCCACGTCTGCTCCAGCCCACTCAAAAATCAATGCCAGGCCATGCCTCAAGCTCCTACTGAGCAGCTCCAACCTGCTGAGATTCACAAAGAGGAAAAGAGACCTTCCTACCTGGCACACACAACAATGTATTGTTAATGTTTTATTTAAAACTCTATAATGGTTAGAAAAATTCTGCATTCAATGCCTATGCTTTCTACAAAAATGCTTTCACAGTTTTCTGTCAAACAATTGATTCTGCCACACTTTCAGCAGTGAGGGAATCCCCTTCATTGTAGAAGGTCCAACAAACTTAGGTGCAAGGCAAGTGAGGGACAAATGTGAAGAAGAAGAAGAAGAAGAAGAAGAAGAAGAAGAAGAAGAAGAAGAAGAAGAAGAAGAAGAAGAAGAAGAAGAAG
>JBBMFX010000030.1:18164533-18176792 GCA_037832545.1 Rhabdalestes septentrionalis | reverse complement strand
CGGGGAGCGGCGTGTGGAGACGGTACCGGGGAGCGGGGCGTGGAGACGGTACAGGGGAGTGGCGTGTGGAGACGGTACTGGGGAGCGGCACGTAGGGCCTAGCGGTCTTGGGGATCGACACACTACTTTCTGATTGCAGGGTGAGTGCCCTAACCACACGAATACAAATATTAATAAAAAACACGTTATTTGTACCTTTCCGAATACCGTATTCGCTTAGGCCCCACCCATATTATACTTTGAATGTATTACTAAATAACTTTTTATAAAATAATATATATATTTTTTTTAATGCATTTGCACTTATTTTGATTTAAATTCATTTATCCCATCCCTGAGTACCTGATGTCATATATAGCATGTTCACACATAACGCACATAAACAATCAACTTTTAGGAAATAAATGGACGGATTTATAGCGTTTTGGAAAAAAAAAACTTTTAATTTATAATCTACAATACTGTTATTTGATTTAACAATCATTGTTCAACATGTTCAGACTGAGCCAACAAACCATTTTAACAGGATAAATTAAATATTAACAAAATGTGTGGTTGTAGGTAAAAAATGTCATCATAATGTATTTATGCTGTTTTGGAAAAGAGCTCTTCATTTGTACAAAATCTATGTACTTTTTAGTTGCATGTACTCGTAAGTGTCCTGCATGGTAGTCGCTCTGTTGCTCAGATGGTGCATCAGCTGTTCGGATGATTTTGTAGTTTAGTGTAATTTAGTCATGGATTGAATTTCAGATATAAACAAAAAAAGCCTATTTATTAGGCTCTAAGTGTTAAGATGACGGAATTACATCTCTAATTGATCTTGAATCACCAGATACATGCTCAATGTGCCAAAACACACCGGTGTGACAAACAATAGTCAGTGGACACCTATGTGATGCTACAGGCTGAAGTGTTAATGGTCAATGTGAGATTGTCCATCGAGAAAATGAGGCTCGCTTCTGGGAAAATTGACCACTGTTCAGGTTGGAACACTTAAGGCCAATAGCTCTGGTTCAGACAATGTATACAACTGCTGTGATTCCCTGGAGTCCCAAAACCACACTGATACGTTTCAATAAAAGTCTTTCTAGTATTTCTAATATTTCCATTGCTTCTTTTAATAGGTGTATGTCATATGTTTCCTTTCATTTGGAATATCCAGAATGTGGATAATAAATATAGTACATTTCCTCAGTGATAAAGCTCTCAGATCAAGTTGAAAATAAAAAGGCCACAGGACAAACCGTGCTGCCGTTTGTTGTATGTCATGAAATCTAGATGTTTAAAGCACACATATGATCATATAAGCCTAATAGTAACTGGTATATTTAATCCTAATAAAGCTTTATACATATAGATGCCATTCTACCTCTAGAGTAGAGTAAATAACACTGAGACCAAGGAAACTGTAAAATACAGAGACTAGAAACAGTCTAGTCAATAATGCTTTTTGTAACACATGCTTGGATTTGCTTCCAGAAATGGGGAGCTGGTGGCCTTGTGGTTGGTTGTTGCCCCTGTGATCAGAAGATGGTGGATTTGAATCATAGGACAGCAAGTATCATAACTGAGGTATCCTTAAGCAAGGTACCATCCCCAAACCCTGCCACCCGGGCGCCCCTTGTCAATGGCAGCCCACTTCTTCACTTGGTGAGTGGTTTAAATTCCGAGAGAGAATTTCACATTGTTCATAATGTGTGCTGTACTGTGGCCACTTCACGTAAAGCACCACAGAGTTCAGTGAAGAAGTAATTTGCCATTTGATTTTCTCAGGGGAAAAGGGAGAAAGACCCTAACATGGTCAATTCAGATGGAAATAAAATCACAGTAGCACCAATAAATGTGTGTAGATCTAAGTTCATTCAAAAATTGAAATTTGCACATTCGCAAAGTCTGGTACGGTATTTTTGTCGATTCTGTTTTTGTTATTTCCTGATTCAGGCAATATTACTGCATCGCTGTTTATGTCAAATTACATTAGAATCTATGTCTTACAACTAAAAAAAGGTCAGCATTGATCAAGAAAGGGATTTTACATTTTATAATGAGGCATGACGAAAAAAACAAGCCAACACAATAATTCTTTTAGACCTCCTAGTTACTGCTTGCGATCTTCAGGGTGTTCACAATGCGATGTTTTTCCAATAATCTCCAATAGCAACCGCTGTGTGAATGCAGCTCCATCCGTGCCTATCCTTATTCTTGCACATGCTGCATAATCCGTTTGATGTCTCTTTTTTTCCAGCATTGTATCTTCTCAGCAGACGCCTCTACATTTGCGCACATAAGGCGCAGCTTTGGGATCCAGCGTGGGTGGGTGGATAGTGTGTGAAACTGAGTGGAGGTGATGTTGGAAGGGCTAGAGGTGACCCTAATACTTTCATCATATTCGCTCTCTGAATAACGCACCATCAAGCACAGACTGTGAGGAGAACATCCACCTTTACCTCAGGTTAGCTCGATGCCATTATGCCCTAGTGCATTGATATGCCAGGGGCACGCCCAAGCTCAGAATGGTAACATCCCAAGGACAACATCGCCCTGCTAAAGGAAATGTTTCCCTTCTCCATCACCACCTGGCTTTTATGTGGGCAAGCTCTTGTCGACATGGCACGCAAGGAAGAAGGTATTTGCTTCAAAATGTCTGAGGCAAAAAATAAATATCCAGAACATTGTTTCTCTCGAGCATGAAACACTGCTCAGTGTATGAGGAGGCAGATTTACTGTGGGTATTCTGAATGACTGATCCCTATAAAAGAACATTCTGTCTTGAACAGAGGGCTGTCTGATGTGATTTCAAGAAACTCTGTGGGTTCTATGAAGTTTTTTTCAAGTGTCTTTAGCTTTAAACGAGAAGAGTTACTTATTTATTTATGTTGGATGCCTTGATCCTGCCACTCCATAAAAGGTCCGTGTAGCTAACCTCTCAAATCACAGCAGGAAGGGTTCCACACCAGCTATTGAAATCAATTGACTCGCTGCTTTTCTGACACAGCCCCGTCCCTTCTCACCATCATTTGACGTTCTATATTAGTAGAGCTTACAATACAGTTCAGCTATTTAATCACAGTCAACTTAAATCTATTTCAAGACTAATAGACTAAGGCTATTTTAACTAAAATTTCTCATTAACGTTAGTAATGCCAGCAGTAAAGTGAAACAGTCAATGACCAAAAAACAGAGGCTTCATTTGTAGAAGCAAACAAACAAATTTAAACTTTGATATCTGCTTTGGATCTGTGACTTTCTCTGAATGAGTTTGTCATGGGAAAATCAGTTTTCTTGTATTTTATGTTAGTCCTACAATGCATGCAGTCCCAAAGGGGATATTGCAACATTTTGGCCCAGTTGTTATAGGTTCACCCACGCTTTGGTATCTGACCCTCTTGCCATGTTCTGATCTTCCACTCATCCTGAAAGCACTGTATTAACACCCTTCATTAATATACAGCCTGTGAAAAAAACAGAAGAAAGGAATTTCACAGCACTGAATTAAAATCATTTCCCCTGACCTGATGATTTAGTAATGATTAAGGCACCATGGAAATACACTGGAAATAACCACAGGCAAAAAGCTCACATATTGAATGACTTTATCTCTTAAAACACAAGTCTGGGGTAGAAAATGCTGCATGAAAGTGCCCTAGAAATACACAGGCAATATTTGCACACATAAAATGTGATCTGGACCAACATTCATTATGACCAGTAATTTTGATCTTTCATTCAATATATCAACAGAAATCTAACATTTATTTAAGGTATTATGATTATGACTCAGAGAAACAATTCGTTTCATGAAATACGTAGATTTCTCAAATCCGTGTGCCACAATGTTAGCATCCCTAGAAATTCTTATGAGCAATTAGGACCATTTCTGTATAAAATTGGCACATAATGCATTTCTTTTAGACATCCCTACATAAGACTTCACTTTATTACCTAGGAATTCAATTTCTACTTTATTTATTATTTTCTTGAAGAGGTTCTGACAAGTTTATGCACACAAATCACAGCATTCACAACATGCACACAAATCACATCTACAGTCAACTAAGAGGTCTGATGGTTTTAATCGTTCTGACAGGAAAATCTGTGACTAACTGTTTTTTATAAGAACTGAATAGAGAGTGTAGTCTAACCGAAATTTTGCCTGGTAAGAAAGTGGTTTAAAAAGACTTTGATTCAATATTATATGCAGTTGTGCTTTGAATTACCCTTCTTAAAAGCTTCAAATAGGATATTGAAGACATCAAGGGAAAGTTGACTGTTAAAGGCAGAGGCAATACGCAGCAAAGCTCCCATTTTAAATGGTCCCTTTTCTCCTAACATCACATATTGATAGACTTTAATAATACTCAGTACTCAAGCAGAGTCAGCTATCCTTGTGCAAAGTGATCATATTCCATTTTAAATTTAAACGCTGAATATGAACATGCCCGAGACCCTAAGAGAGAGGAACTTAACAGTTTTTGACAGCTTTACATTTACATTTACGGCATTTATCAGACGCTTTTATCCAAAGCGACTTCCATTCCTAACTACAGGAGACAGTCTCCCTGGAGCACTTGGGGTTAAGGGTCTTGCTCAGGGACCCAGTGGTGGTGCTGGAAGTAGGATTCAAACCCATGACCTCATGGTCCAGAGGCAAGTATCCTACCCACTGAGCTACCTCCAACACATTTTAGCTGCTTGGATACAGTTTGGATAACTGCATTTGAAGCTTTATGGAGGCCTGGTGATTTTCTCAAGACACAACTCTTAGCAAAATGTTTAATGTTCTATTCCTCTTAAAAGCTGAAAATACATAAAATTGTGAGGCTCCTGGTCAGCGGCCGCTGGAGACCGCCAGTAACTGAGTTGCAGGGGACTCTTTTAGTGACACGGGTGTGGGTGTGCCCCGGCCGACTTATCAGTTAAGGTTCTCAGCCGGCTGGGGATTTAACAAGAAGTGCCAGTAGGTTTTCACTGGTTTTGGTTCTTGGCACGTTTAAGTATAAAGAGTTCATGGGTTTCTGTTTAAGCTGCCAGCCCTCCCTCACAATCCCCTTGGTGTGTTTGTTACTGTTTTGGCCATCAAGCCTTTGGTCTTTTGAAAATAAAAGGAAAATGGAAATCCATTACATACATATACTGCGTATACAATTACATTTAACAAGATTTATTATGACATGTGATTTTTATTGTGTCTTCTGTCATACGTGAACGCTCCACAGTGTGAACAGCATGGAATTCTTCCTCTGCATTTCACACATTCACCAAGTGAAGCAGCGTGCAGCCAGGAACATCCAGAGAGCAGCATATGGGAAGAGTACCTTGCTCAAGGGTACCTCAAGTGGTGCCACTTGCAGCCTTGGGATTCAAACCCATGACTTGAGGGGTGAGCTATTGGACTGGCTTCCATTTCTGCATCAGTATTAATCCACTCTGTATAGTCAGGACTCCAGCCTCACTTTGCAGAGTACACAAAGTGCAAGCGAGGAAGACTGGCAAGAAATGGCAGAGAGAAGAGCGATTGTGACTGAATGACCTTTACGCTTTTATCTCTGTGCCGACAGACGCCTCTGGCCAGGTCACTGTTGATAAACAGTGTTTGAGATTTACATTTTGATTTGTGCTATATGGCTGGTATGAACCTCTATGACAAGGGAAAATGTCAATGGGGAGAGGCTTAGAAACTAGTCCTACATCATTTTAATTGCAAATGTTCAAATTGTTTGCCTCTGCGAGTCAAATGGGACTCCAGAGGAAAGTTTGATCAATTAAACATCCATGGTCGTTCCTGTGCCTTCGCTGTTTCTTAACTTTATTGTAGCTTTCTTCTGAGAAATGATGTTGAGGACAGGGGATGATGTAGCTAAAGAGTACTAGATGCCGCCTTTTAAATCATTCTAAGGGTTTTATAAAAATAAAAAAAAACTAACCCAGAAGCAATTAACAAATGCTAAACCTTTTTTTTAATGAGCTAAGAGTATGGAGTAATATGTGATGCTGTCACTATTTGGCCCAAAGTCCCCTCATATTACTACAATAATTAGAAAATAATCACCCACGGGCACTCTCTCTTCTTGACCTTTAATACCTTCCATCAGCATTCTATTTAGCAAGAATACCTGGAGGTCAGCTCCAGTGAGCTAAGCCATTGCTGTGCAGGCAGGCAGGCACACGATCTGAGCTCACACATTGCCTGGGGTCTAATTGACTTTTCAAGGATCTCTTATCATCCAAGTGTAGTATGCTCAAAAGCATACATTCAATTTCTTCCTTGCCTTGTTTGAAAATAGAGCACATACTACGACAGTCTCCTTCTCCGAACAGCTACATAAGCTGCGAACTTTGGCCGAGGCCGTTATTTTGGACAGGTGTGCCCTGTAGCTTAAGAAATGTTGGCTTGTTAATAAACGTTTTAAGCTGCTGATATTGCTCAATAAGGCCTACAGTTAGATTACTGAATGATAGTCTTATTTTTTACGTACATATTGATGCACATTTTAGGGCTGGTATGTGTAATTAAAATAGTCAAGTATTCGATCGTGTTTAAATTCCATCCCCTATTTAGGATTCCGTTCTTGTCGGTTGCACCAACAAAGCACACACCTGGTCATAAGCTAGGCTGACCATTGCACCAGCCTGTCATATGCTGAATTTTCATAAAAACCCGGCTTAATGCTTATGATTACATAGGAGCAAGCGTAGGCAACTCTTTGCTGGTTCCTCGCTTGTTGATGCCCTGCTGCATATTGATTTTCCTGCTGCAAGCAGCTAAATTTACTGTTCACTAAGTTTTGTGCTTGATTAGCTAACTGCTTCAAACCAACAACACAAAAACATCATATTTTTAAAAATGAGCGAAATGGGGAATGCAGCAAATATTCTTATACATTTAAAAACCATAGATTTTGTTTCTTTTATTTATGTGCAGAAACACTTTCTGTGCATTTGCCTTTAACACACTATCTAGCAATATAACACATATTTTCAACAGATGCTGACTGTGGCGATTGCAAAATCTCAGAACATTGTACTTCCTATGTGACATTTATCATATTTCGAGGCTTATTTATGACTTTAAACACCCTTTCAAAAACCAGAAGACAATTGGTTAATGATGGATGAGACATTAGGCTATAAAAAGTCATGTTATACCCAGACACTCCTCTAATGGGCAAATATGTTTAGTGTTACATGACATTCAAGTGAGGAAGCAGAACATGCCCTCAGACTCACTGGCTATTTTTTTCTATTTGAACAGCAATTGAAGTGACATTTTGATTTAGATATAATATCAGAAAATAGGGCTGGATATTGTGCTTGAGTGTGTTGATACAGTGGCCATGATGCTCATGCATTGGTATGCTATATAAGGAAATCCAGAAGAGAAAGTGTTCATAAGGTGGATGGAGAATGTCCATGCAGCACTGTGTCAAGAGGAGCATTCCACCCACAACCACACAGAGAGTAATATAATAGTACAGCTGTAGTACACTCAGTACAAAGGCGAATGTACAATTGTGAGTTCAATGGTGTAAAATCACAGGCACTGATCTATATGGGTTGAAGAAAACGAGCTATGGAAAGATGAGTCATCCTTAACCATATTCTCCACAAGTGGGTGAGGAGATGTAGGGCATACACCAAGAGAATGGTAAAGCTATGATTCTTACAGTGAGGGGCTCCTTGTGCTTTATATGGTTTGGCAACACTTGAATGTTATTTTCAAGTCAGTATGTTTTATTCTTACTCCATTAATTGTTGTTAAATTAAGTGAAGAAACAACGTGTTCTCGAAAGTGGAGGTGTATATCACCATAAATTGCCAATAGTCAATAATGATAACTCAAGTCAATAGATTCTAACTAATTAAAAGGGTTTAACTATTAATGTTATTAAAGATTAGTTTTTATACAACCGAAGAATCTGTATTCCAAATTCACAAGTCACCCTCTATCCAGGGTAATTGCACTTTTACTTAGAGACTGTGTGATTTAGAGAGACAGTGTGATTTGTATATGTGTGACTCACTTTGGCTGTGAAATTTGTTTAGATGCTTGTACCAAAAAGAAGCTGAAGGCCAAATGTTTTCAGTGAGTGATACTAAAATGACAACTGATCCAAACTCACCAACTGTGCCAGTGTGCCCAAAGAGATAATTCACTCAGAGCCTGAATTTAGCTCCCAGAGTCTGGGGTTTGACTGATAGTATTGGAAAATGGTCAGCCTTGCTGGTGTAAGACTGATTTACAAATTCCTTTTTAGGAAGTGTGTGCTTTCACCTGCAGAAAGGCATTATCTGAAAAAGCAATGATGTTAAAGTACTTACAGTATGTGGTCCGTTTTCGCAGGTGCTGACATATAGGACTTATTGTTTCATTTCTAAAGCATTAAGCCTTAGCCTTGGCTTCTTCCCGAGGTGGTTCCAATTAACCCCTGAGCACCAGGTGACCTTGGGTTCCAACAAAATCCTAAATCCAAATCCACCAAAATGTCAATTTCAGGGTCTTACTTCTAACAACACTCTGGCTCCTTAAGCCACTTTTAGCTTTAAGTTTTTTTTTTCCCCCAAATAAATCTTTCCCCGTAGTCGAACACAATTTATGTAACAGTTTGTTTCATTAGTGTGCTATTGTTGAATAAAAGCCTTTATTTTTTTCAGACAGACAGATATCAGAGTCATATCCCAACTCCAATCCCCTTGGGTTGAATGATAAGGGAGAAATGTACACTTAATTAGAAGTACACCACTATTTTATGTGCCATTAAATGGCAGGGAGAAATCCTTAATATGAGTTTTACCCTTTTTAGCATCCAATTACATACTGTCTATTCTCACAGAAAGTCATATTCCCAATCTATATACAAAAATGTCATATTGACAACATAGTCGGTCATTAGTCGTAGGAGGCTAGGAAGGAACAGTGCAATGTAAAACGAAAATAGTATCTATTGTATGCTTCACTGAGTGTTTACTATGTCTATCCAGGTGATAAAGTACAGCTGTTTAGTGGCTTCTTTTATATTGTAACAAACATTTCTGATGTTTCTGACCAGTCTCTAGATTTAATGATTTCTAGCTTGAGCAAAGCCTCCTAAACTGACAGTCACAAACAAATAATATTCTCAATAATAATAATAAGAAGAAGAAAACAAATAAAAATAATATCTGGTCAACAGAAAACAAATAAACTAGGGAGTATTGGGAAGTATTACTTAAGATTTGGTGACACTTTATTTGAAGGGGTCTACATAAGGGTGACATTTAACCATCATAAGAATGACATGACACATGTCGTGCACATTAATGACACATTAGTGATCTTTATAACTGTTGTCATAATGTGTCATTCGGTTTTTGGAATGTCCAGGTGACATTGTGTGGGTGTCATCGTTATGACAACTTAAGGTCCAGTTTATAATTATAATGCTGCCATGACAGTCAGTAGTTCAGACCCATCATTCACAAACATGGAAGATAGTTCAGGCCAAACACACTTGAACTGGTCCATATAATAATGTAACAGTTACGTCAAGTTTTCAGGAAAACATCACACCAAACGCCTTGCATTTCTTTCTTGGCTATTTTCAAGTTGTCATGACAAAGACACCGTAACACAATGTGATCTTGACATACCAAAAACCGAATGATACATTATGACAAAAGTCATAAACATCAATAATGTGTCATTAATGTTAACTTCATGTTTAAAAACATGTGTCATGTCATTTTTATGCTGATAACATGTCACCCTTATGAAGACCCCTTCAAATAAAATGTTACCTAAGATTTTTAGTTTCTGCTGCTTGACTTGGAATATCATTAGAATATTAGAATACAATGACCCGTTTTTAATTTAAATTCATTCTCTATACTTATCTACCAGTTTATTTTCTTTCTAGGATCTGGCTCCAAGTTCAGTCCTACCACTGTCTGGTGAAGCAGTAAGAATCAATGAGCACTAATTGTTGAGGAGCTTCTAGAATGGAAAGTACTGGTCCTTAAAGAGAAACTTCTTAAAGATCTCAGCCCCTTTAAGTGTGACCATGGGTGGCCAATGTATCAATATTTAAAATAATCCTCCTGGATATTATTTTTGTCTTTATGTTTATTTTCCTGTGGAAGTTTTCTTCTCCCTCTGTCTTTATGTTCAGTCACATTGACAGTAACGAGAGAGCAAAAAGGCTTTCACGACACCTCCAAAGGGAGTTTCAGAATGATGAGAAAAATGTAATCTGACAGAGAACAGATGTGCTGAAATAAGTATGTCTATACAGAGATTAAATACTTCTAAACTTGAGATCTTTTTCATATCATTTCAAGTTACAGCATCTCACACCTGCCTGGCCTTGTCTAAAAACTTCTGGACAACGACTCACCTGGCCTGAAACAGATGTCTACTTTTTTACATTTACTGAAGCTTCAAGATTTGACAAAGCACTGATGACAGACTTTCATCCTGTGCCTGTAATTGTAGTATTTTGTAGTAAATATCTTATTCTCAGTAAAGTGGTTCGCTATTTTGAGGAATTTTACAGAAAAAAACTTTCGCACTTAAGAAATATAGCGGATGAATACACAATTTCCACTGTGGCTCCATCAATGTTTGATTTTAAAGTTATACTTAACACCTCTACCAAATAAAAATGTATAAAAAGTATTTTTAACTCATAGCTGAACAAAGCAAGCGCAGAAATGGTGCCGATAACACATTTGTTGTTGTATTACGATTTGAGTTTTGTGAACAGTCACTGTTCAAATTGACAAACCGTCTTGTTTTTTGGAAAGAAAAAAAAAATTGTGACCACTTAATGTACTTAAGGTCAATAGTATGGTAATATAATTTTTTTTTTTTAATTGAAGAACTTGTTTTGTGGTTTTGATATGACCATGATTCACAAACCAGGGTCTTTGGTTAAATTAATCAAAGGTGAATTTATGTGTGAAATTACTACACTTAAAGACATCTTTTCAGATAGAGGCTCAAGTGTGAGTATATTTAAGTCTTACACTGAATGAAAATAAAATCTACATTTGATCTTTCACAGCTACGATAAGTCTACATTAGCAGTTTTGTAGGGGAGAGAAAGGTGGTGAATAAAATATTGAGGTTTGAGCAAAAATGCCAGGGCCTTGGACTGTTTTGTGCAGCTGAAGCTGTCACTAATGTGATGACTCACCCACAGTATTTGTAAGATCAATTATGTATGCTGACACAAACTACAAGCATATATTGCTATGCCTGTTATTATGTTAATCCATTAAACCAAAATGGGTAATAAGTGGGTAATGCATCTACCTCTAGCTAAGGTTCTTGCTTTGTAAGTGGCTGTTAGAAGCCATCAGGAGGATAACTGGCAGATGTTGCTCCAGCAGGGCTGTTGTGCAGAAGCTTCGGAGTGTCAGTGTGTGTGGCAGCTGACGAATGCACTAACACTGGATTTGTGGGTGAGTGGAGGAGCAGCTGCTGTGCTCAGGTACATTAAAATGCAATTAAATGGGCTTCATTAGAGGCCCTTCTGAGGAGGAAAGTTCCCTCCATGGGTCCTCACCTCCTCTCACACACAAGACCAAGCACTCCGTCAAAAAAACATATGCGCCTCTCCATGGGTCCAGAAACGAAAGAACGCTCTGAACCTGTACTTTCCCATTGTTACCATGCATGGCTCCTATCTGCTCCTCAGTAGGCGTTCTGTTTCGATACACGCAGAAAATGCAGGGTCACAAACAAGAGGAAGAAACAATGTATCAGATTCAATTCAACTACTCGACCTGAAATCTAGCACTGCTGAGTGTGCAGGACAACATAAACCGAAGTAGGTCATGAGATAGCTGCACTGTAGCCTAACATAGTAAAAGTGTCCACATGCTGTCTTCTTATATTTATCTTTTCCAAACAAGATTCATTAATGACACTTAATCATGTTGAACACTCCACTCCTTCACCCCCAAAATAAGGCCGTAGCTCTATTTCGCCGATGGAATTCAAAGACGAGTGAAAAGAGTGGATGTAAATAAAAATATACAATTAAAGTTTAAAAATAACATCTTAACACAGTAACACTTTCAGAAATTAAGCCATAAACATGACTGTGGGACCTCCAAAAGAGAAATCACATTTTGTGGCTACAATGAAAATGGGTTAAGGGAGCAGATGATAAGACTAAATGATTAGACTGACAGTGAAAATGAACATATTTGTGACTCTTTTTCAACCAATCAATCTCATTAACTCATACGTAAGAAACTATACCAAATAAATAAA
>JBBMFX010000030.1:18129604-18151715 GCA_037832545.1 Rhabdalestes septentrionalis | reverse complement strand
TCTCTCTCTCTCTCTCTCTCTCTCTCTCTCTCTCTCTCTCTCTCTCTCTCTCTCTCTCTCTCTCTCTCCCCCTCTACATGGTTCATCTTTAAGGACTACTTCAGCAGTCTCTATAAGCAAATAGTTAACTGGCTTTGACAATAATTTTCACATGTTTTCCTTCATTTACCCAAAGAGAAATGAAATGCATTCACCCAAAGCATACTTAAAACCGACGCTGAAGCCAAAGCCTGTTGGTTTGTAATGAAATTGTGTCTTGCGTCAACAACTTCTCAGTTTTTTTCTACGTAAGGAGAATTTATTTTCCCTGGTAAGTGATCGAATGCCACAGACAGCAGACAGAGATGATGCTGTAAAATGCAGCGAGGTTCGAAGGTACGGTGATGTGTTATGTTTAGCAGAATCTTTTCTGTTCCATCGTGTGTGTGTGTGTGTGTGTGTGTGTGTGTGTGTGTGCGTGTGTGCATATTTGTGTCTTTAGGGAGACCGAAAACTGAGTGAGAATTATAAATAATGTACATCATTAATTTTCAAGACAATGGCAACAAACAATAAATACAATAATACTGTGCATTTGCTTTGCAGATACTGATATAAGACACTGATATGAAACATGTATGCTGGTGGTGAAGCCTAACACATGAATGGATGTGCATGCAAAGGGAATTAACATGATCTCTTCTAACCTAGAACTCTAACACGGCTCTGATAGCCTATAAGAATACGTTAGCTCCAGCACATTTTGAGTGTGAATTGATGTATATTTCATGTTACATGTTGTTTTTTTGAAAATAGCCCCCTGCAGAATAATTTAGCAGTAGAAGAATATCAGAATACATCTACTGCTAAAAGCTTAACATGGATTTTTTTTTTCCAGTGACAGTCTGTAAGACTATACAAAGCCAACTTCCACCCACACAAGCTCACACATAAAGGAAAATCAATGCCTACTATTACAAATTCTGCCGCACATCAATCACTTGATTAGCAGCCAGGAATGATTATATGGCTGTAGTAGTAATTATCTCACCCTATGTAGTGCTTCGGACACGCCTCCCTTGTCTGTCAAGCAGTAAACAGATTTGCCCCTAATTATTGCCGAATTTGTTGCTGATTTTACATGTTGTTGATTATAGGTGTGATAGATAAGCCTTGCTTTTCACTTCACTCCGTCCTGTCTCCAGAGGCTAGTTTAGATTATATAACTTTTTTTAAATGACTCAATTTATCACCTCATCATCTCTAATATACACAAACATTTAGTCACTCTCACTCTCTCTCTCTCTCTGACTGTCTCGCTCTCTGACTGTCTCTCTCTCTCTCTCTCTCTCTCTCTCTCTCTCTCTCTCACACACACACACACACACAGTTCACATACTCAGCAACAAAAATTATATTGCAGATGAAGTGCACTGTTTCTTTGCCAAATTTAACAAAGAAAAAACAACATAAAACATAATATGTGGCATGTGCTAAACGAATTTTAGATTTTTCAATATGTTAAACTAGGGCTGTGCGATTTGGCCTAAAATCACAATCTCGATTAATTGAACATTTTAACTCGATTACGATTAATGAACGATTATTTTATTATATTATTATATTATTTTTGCCTTCATAGTTCACTGACAAGTTTTGTACAGTAAATATTCTCACAGATTACAAGTGAGATATTTTGGAATGAAGGGTGAATTACTTGATTTTAAAATAATTGAAGGAAACACACTATCCACTCTCTGATTATCCACTATATGGTTATTTATTAAACATAAATTTTGAACAACTGAAATTAAAGCACACATTGCCTAAAACGAACAGTACCTTTGTTCTTATAAAAAAATTAAAATAATAACTTGCACTTTTGGAAACAAAATAAATTATTTTCATTGTTTTTCTTATTAAAAACAGTGACTCCACGCACGGTATTTGTGTTTTTAAAGGGAAATTAAGTAAAATAATTGACCTGGAAATTTTTGATTCGTGATTGTCGATTTCGATTACTTTTCGATTAATTGCCCAGCCCTATGTTAAACTCAGTAATAAAAACTCATTAAAATGTCTCGAGATATAATCTGACCAGGGAGGCATTATATTAACACTATTCTCATTGATTATAATCAGTTTCAACACTCATAAATTGATGCTGCTGAACAGCTATCTTTGCACCATAATGTATCAATGCATTATTAAACGCCTATTCAGTACATATTCTGTTTTCCATGGGTCCATAGCCAAGCCAGGTTAGAAATCTAGCGAAAATGGCTTCCCCGGTCTTGCTGAACGCACACAATTAGCCTCTCTGCAATGCCCAGAGTGCAGCACTTTCAAGCTGAATGGCAGACTTGGACATCCATGTCCAGGTGACAGAGGTAAGGCAGAAAGCCACCGTGGCACCATTAAGCCAGCTCTAATAAAATCACAGCCAGCAAGCTGGCTCCTGAGCCCACCAGTCAACCAAACTCAGCAAGGCAAGGCTGTTCTCTGCATGCATATGGAGGTGGGGTGAAGAATAAGTGTTAGCACTTGGAATGACTCCTTACAGCTCACACATGACATACCTGTGGTTAGATGCATGATGTCACACTTTTGCATTACAGCAGTTGTGTTCCTCCCTTGACATGACTTAAGGTGTTAATAACACATTTTAACAAGCAGAAGTTGCAAGATCTAAATGCAACTGAAATGTCATAGCCATGAGCAAGTTCCGCGGATGGTAATTAGTGTACCATTAGCAGATGACCAAATGTGTTTGTCATCAAGGGATTGTAAAATGACCAAGGGATACACTCATTTTCGCACTAGAAAATAACTTGTTGGCCTGCTGTTGTTTCGAAATCATGAATAAACGTTAAAAGAGATTTGGGCAGATCATTAAAAAAAATCCGACATATGGACCAATTGTCAAAATCCCATAAACAACACGTGTTGACACATTGTCAGCTGCATAGTAATACGGAGAACTTCATACAATTAGTATGGGTTTCTAAATATAATTTTGTGCAACTATTTTGCTGTTAGCAATGCTGTTTATTTCCAATTAATTTTTTTTTCCAATAATTTTTTTTTCTTGGTGGAAAATACTTTGTTTTATTAGTGTTGTGTGATGAGGAAATTAAAGTGTGAAGTCAAGAAAGCAGTGCCTAAGCTGAGGGTATAATACGGGAACATTTCATTTGACTTTTTTTTTTATTAAAACAATGATCCATTCCTTTCTTCAAAGCAAATCCTCACTAAATGTCAAATTCATAACACTAGCTGCAGAAGCGGGCTCATCTGTTCCTCTATTGGCTGCTTCTTCTTTGGTTTTCTCAGTATTCTTCATCACGTTGGACTATTTTTATGCTTAAAGCTGGAAGGTGATTATATACCACAGGCATATTCTAAATCTAATTGACTAACATTACAGGGTAAAGCGGCTCCTTTATTATATTTATAATTAGAAATGGAGATTTTCATAATTAGTTAGATCTTTGCTGATGTCCAACACTGCATAACAATTATACTGTAAAATGAGCATGTACCACATGCAATCTTCAGGAGTCCCCCGCTGCTTAGGGCCCCCGTGCAGCACATAACCAGTAAGCCATGCCCCTATGCCAGAAGAGTGCACAGTACTTTCTCTTTTACTATATGAACAATATACCACATTCACTTGATTGCAAATGCAAAACAGCAGCGAGTGCATAATCAAAGAAAAACACCCAATCTCTCAACATCCCGCAGTCAAACTGAATGAGCAATAAGAGAGCATCTTCAAGGTATGTTTTCCAGTTAAAGGAACTCTTCAGCCAACCCTTAGCAGGAATTGTGGCTCCCAGTGATGGAAGCTAATGAGCAGAAACAAGGTGTTTGAAAATTATTCATGGCAAATGCTCCTGCAGTAAGCTTTCTCTCGGTAGGGTCTCGGACGACTGGGGGGAACCACACAGATTGCTTTCCCTGCTCCTCAACACCCCTCTGATCAGCCAAGTAGTAGAAGTAACAGCCAATAAGGCAGCAGATGGAATACCCAGAGAATGCTGTGCAAAAGCCGATTTCGGATTCAAATGCTAAAGGAAAAACGTGTAGTGGGCGATACAAGTGTAAACAGAGCGCAGCAGGATTGTTGTCAGGTCTGCTTCATTAGTCTTAAAATATCTGTAACTTGGACATGAAAATGAATGTGTCAATGAGCCATATGTGAAACAATAGGTGATATTTTCATTCCTTGATTCGTCAGTCTGGCTCTTGCATAGGCATGTAGGGATACCTTGGAAAGAAAGTCTTACCACAAAAGTTTTAATTTAGTTCCTCGCAGGGCTTCATTTAGTCACAGAATGCTGGCACAGAGAAGACAGGCAACTTTTATACAAAGTGGCATTGTAGAAACTCCAATGTCTGCCATAGCTTCAGGACCGTTATTGATTATCATGGATCACTTCAATTTAAGACCCAGGACATACTTAAAAGCTAAAACGTCAATGAATCCCACTTTTCTTTTCTTTTTTTTTCAATGGCAAGGAGAAAAGAACGGGTTGAATTTTTTATATCACAAGAGGAATACGAGATTAAATTTTAACTCATAAAATTATGTTACCGCCTGCCACTCTTTTGCATCCTTATTTTCCATTATTTATTTCAGCTCCAGAGATAATAGGCTTATAATAAATGAGCTTGCTCTTTTTACTGATGATGAAAGAGGAGTGTGTGTAACATTAGTTACAGTCAAAAAATAGAGTTGTATTGGTTATGTGTAAAATGAAGCTTATGAAGGCCTGCACTTAAACAGAAAATCACAATTTTACAGTAGCAGCCTACTGTTTACAGACGTCTCTGCAACAGGTTTTTAGTTGGAAGAAAAACATAGGAATTGCCAACTAAGAATTTGTTATACAAGCTCTTGTAGATTAACACTTCTTTGTCAGGCTTTGAAAAACTGTTTTAGAAGATTCAAAGGGAACTGTTTTCAGCACAGTCCGCTTTCAATTAAGTTTACTATGATGTTTGAGCTGTTTAATAATTGTTTGTGGATTTCCAGGGAAATCTTGGAAGCAGATTGGCATGAAAGGGGTGTCTAATAACAGTCTTGAAGACATGGTGAGCCCAACTGTCAAACAGTTCTCCTCACTATCATGTGTGCATTCTGTGACCTGGACCATCATCAACCAGGGATTTAAAATATAACCTGGTCTTCTAAAATTAACACATCAAACTACATAAATGCCTAATAAATGAGTAATGTCTGGTATAATGTATGTGTAATCACCAAACATTCCACTAATATATCAATGATAATCATACTGAATGGTTCTAAAGTTCATCAGGGCTGTAATATTCATGTTTTCAGTTATATGCTCATTAATCACTATAGTTAACTCTCCTATAGAAAAAAAGGACACACTTTTAATTACAAGACCAAACACATGGTTAATGTCTGGCATATGGAGTCTTCATTTTACTTCTCCAAGAAATGGATTGTCACCATGACTTTCCCATATGGACCAACCATATGTTTCCATAACAGATCCATATGTGTCCATTATCTTAAAACATGTAGATCATCAACAGTTTAATGTACAATGTCACTGATCATATACTTGACATTTTCAAATGCATTCACAAAACCTGGACAAAGGAAAAAAGGATTTTTCCTTTTCTAATAGGTTATATAATGGATTCATTCATGCGTCATAGCATTGGCTTGAACATAAGATACGCTACACCATGGACGGATTATGCTTTCTCTGAACAGACCCTTAGACCGAGGGTCAAGCAGATTTGGCTTACTCCACTGAAAATGTCTTAAAAGTTATTGTTTTTATTCTGGTGATGCATACCTTTAATTGCCAGCCTCTGCAGGGTTCCCACTGCACTCTGACAGTTATTTATGGTTTGCAATGACGGACTTCCAATTGGCTCTGCCTCATTGTTGCAAGGTTACGGCAATTAACTTGCTGCCATTACAACTTTCAGTGTCACACTGTGTCATATATCTCCCTCAACAAATTGAGCAAACCAAGATAGCTCTGGCTTCTCAACAGCTGCTGAATTTTGTCAACCTGTTATATCTACCTAACACCATATTTTTACTTTCTGAACCTGAATTTTCAATCTCTGCACAGGAATATTTGGAAGAGCAAATTGTTGAGAAAAACAGGAATTGCTCATGATCCAAAGCCAATGGAACCAGTTTCACCTCTTTAACTGATGTCTTAAATTGCTCAGAATTAAACAAACTATGCCATACTTGACACTGATGCAAGCCAATGGCCCAAAATATACTGTTAAATGCAGTTTTTTACGCTCAAGCAACTGAATGGTTTTGAATTTGAACTAGATGACTACACTCAGTTTAAAACTTGGCAGGCAAATGTTTCACTGAAGACCATATAGAAAAAAAAAGCAGGAACTGAAAGGGCTTCATTACAGGCCTGAGGGCGCATGACCAGTGAATCCTCAGTGTGTTGATGGGTCACAGACCTACGGCAGTCAAGGTACTGAAACCAAATGTAATTCTTCTGTAACCACTTAATCCTAACGAGGGTGCACTGTGGGGCGGACACACACACATATCATTCACTCACACTTTAGAATCCAACTTAGAATCCCCAGGTCACTTGACATGCATGTTTTTGGACTGTGGGAGTAACCAGAGACTCCAGAGGAAACACACTCCACCACAAGGAGAACATCCAAATTCCACACACACGTCCAGGACATGGATTCAAACCCCCAATCCCTGGAGGAGTGAGGCAACAGTGCTACCCACAGCACGACCAACAACATAACCCCCAAAATGGGGAGAATTAGATGAAGCAGATAGTTGTGATTTGTAAAGTCAGGCTTTCTTATTTATTGGTAAATACTGATAAACAAAAGTGTCATGAAACAATGTCTAATTACTTTAGTCACTAATAATTTCAGAGTAATATAATCAGAATAATATAATTTAGATAAGAATTTGATAAACTATGTTTTTTAAGAATGTAATTCCGTTTTTTTTTTTATTTCTCCTATAATTTAAGTGTAACATTGAGCAAGCAAACAACAAATATTCTTGTCATAGCATTTTTGTTTTTTTACCACAAATGATAATATTTATATACAATGATTATATATGTTTGAATCATTTTGCATAATCATCCTCAAATCGAAGAGGATAATCTGTACCTTCACACTTCAACTCAATTAAAGCTAAAGTAAAAAAAAAAAGAAAGAAATCTGTGGGCATATGTAAAAGTTTGAATGAAATAAAACTGAAATACAAAAAAAGTTATAAGGGCAGATACAAACCTGCCAGTACTGAACGTAATATAAATGTAAATGTAGTTCTTACCATAACTAAATATGTAATTTGTCTTATACTTTAAAAAGCAATGGTAACTTTAGACCTCTAAGGGTTTCATTTAAAATCCAATCTGCTATAGTGGCTCAAAATATTGGTTATGAATAACCAATGAAGTGTATAGTTTAGCATTTATCCCACTCTGACACCCTCAGTTTAAGTATGGGCTTAATAATCATTCTGTAAACTGAATCAGATGTGCAGTAGCAAGGAAAATATTAAAAAGCG
Source organism: Rhabdalestes septentrionalis (assembly GCA_037832545.1). Classification (NCBI taxonomy): domain Eukaryota; kingdom Metazoa; phylum Chordata; class Actinopteri; order Characiformes; family Alestidae; genus Rhabdalestes; species Rhabdalestes septentrionalis. The sequence goes on along the minus strand of JBBMFX010000030.1, from coordinate 18,144,163 downwards.
TAGACCAGTGGTACTCCAAGACTTGACCTGAGATCCATTGGGCTAGAGTTCAGAGTCAAAACAACAAGAATTGTTGCAATGTCCAATTACTTCACCATGACCCAAGGACATATATGTAGCACAGCATGCACCACAAGAAACAGCAGATATGATTTTATATTGTTCATTGCAACAAATCCCCTGCAGAAACCCTGTTTGTCTATTTTTTAATGGTATTGCCCCTTGTTCTCTCTATCCTGGAAAAGAATTTAGTGTGTGTAGTGTCTGAATCAATTTCTTCATCACCTGTAGGTCAGGATCGTAGTGCAACAAGAAGCATTTTAATGCATGAGAAAGGGACTGGAGTAATAGTTCAAAAGAACGAGAAGTAGGGCTGGGCAATTAATCGAAAAGTAATCAAAATCGACATTCAGAACCTATATTCGAACAAAATCTACGGGTCAATTCTTTTAATTACTTTCCCTTTAAAAACACGACCACGTGTGGAGTCACTGTTTTTAAGAAAAATATTTTAAAATAATTTCATTTCGTTTTAGGTAATGTGTGCTTTAATTTCAGTTGTTCAACACTGATGTTCAATAAATAATCATAGATAGTAGATTAGTGTGTTTCATTCAATTATTCTAAAATCAAGTCATGCACGCTTCATTCGAAAATCTCTCACATATGTGAGCATATTTACTGTACAAAAACTGTCAGTGAACTACGAAGGCAACAATAAATATATAAATAACTAAAATAATCGCTCATTAATCGTAATCGAGTTAAAATGTTCAATTAATCGAGATTTTGATTTTAGGCCAAATCGCACAGCCCTAACGAGAAGCATGCTATCAAATGTCACAGCTAAAATATGTGACCAAAACTGGACAACAGTTGTGTGAGAAAAGCTTAAGGTTTGCTACTGTGATGACAGCCTGGACCAAAATACACTTCAGACACTTATAGTCCATAGATTGTATCCTTAGTTTTATTTATATTGCTTAAGTGGAGTGTGTATTTGTCAAATGATTCTGTCATTCTACTCTTTATTCTCTTTTCTGTTTACTATTTACTGTCTCGGGAGCAACTCGGGGTAACATTTCCCTGCACACTGTATGTGTGTGACTAACTATGACAAACATCGTGAATCTTGAATCTTGAATGACTACACAGGGGGGAAATGAGGACAGCTGAAAGATGACCATCTAGTCATTCAGTTCAAAGTGGTTACCTGTGGGCTGCAGATTGTTTGTGGCATACTAGTATATGGGGTAGATTTTGATGGATTGATATGGCCCACTATACTGGTATTAGAGATATAGCTACTGCATGCCTCAACAGGGAAATAACCACCCCTCCCCCAAAGCAATGTTACTTGTTTCAGTTATGGTCCATGTGCTGGTGCAATGCATGCGTCACTCAGTAGCGTGCATGTGTGCGTCAGAAACTGCCTCACAGTGTCAGTATGATCCATAGCTGATACGGATACTGTATTTAAGTGCTGGTGTCAGCACAGGAACTGATACTGTATCATACTGGTGCGAAAGTTATTCAGTTTTAGAAATCTGGGGCTTTGGTCGTGCAGTACGGAAAGGCGCACACTGAAAATAATAAAACATTACATTTACTTGAGTAATTCATTTGTGTTGTTTGTTCGCGAATAAAATCTTACATGTACACCATGTCCAAAAAACTGAATGTGAATTTTTGTATACATTTGCACATATGTATGATAAATTCTATGCATTACTGTTTTGGGGTATTAAAGCCTGTTGTTGTTCTTTCAATGGCAAAATATAGAGATTTAGAACCATTTTGTCAGTCGGGATTTCAGCAGCTTAAGCATGTAATATAATTTTAAGATGTGATGTAAAGCTGACATTCATGCAGGAATAGAGGATAGATTTTCTCACAGTCACAAGCTGAAGCAGAAGTGTTAAATGGCAGATGTAATGCTCTTATTAAGCCATGCCAAGTCAGAAATCGATAATTATCTGGCTGCTCATTACTACTATTTTAAGTAACAATCAGGGAGATTTGAGCGCTGTTTTCATGGCATTTTATAGTTTGTACAAACATTATGTAATCATTAGACCCACAATGTGTATATTTTCTTTTGATTTCTATCAGTATCTCTGTAATAAAACCCAACTTATCTCTAAATAAAGACACGCTGTCCCTCTAGCCCAAAATAAAGATTTCTAGTAATACTGAAAGAGTTCACTTCTGATGTACAGGACCTGCGTCATTAACTGTGCTGCATTCACAGTTCCATCTAATAAGTCTCATCGGACTGTCTTAGCTCTTGTCCTCATATTAATCATTGTTCTGCAAGGGTTTATCCACCACAATAAAAAGAACCAAATACCATCCAGTTAATGGCTTGATAAGAGCATTACAAGGACATTAATATTTCTTTTTCTTCTTTTAAGGCATCAAATGGCACCTTACATCAGTGTGACAACATCAGCTACACAAAATATTTTCAAGGATGCCATTAATATTCATATTAATACAAATAATAATCAAACACATTTTTCTTTACGCAGAAGTAAATCACAAATAAGAGTAAAATGTCAGTAAAGCACTGTGGTTTTTACAAATCGAGATTATGGATGCCTGTTTATAAACCAAAATTTCCAACTGACAGTGTCCTGCGGCCAGAAACCGACCACTGATGAAGGAATAGAGAATAACGAACAGATTACGTTGATAAGAACTGCCATCAATAACTTTACACCTTCAAGGTCAGATGTGATTAATAAAGTGGACAGTAAGTAGACATATGGTTTCAAATCTCCAGCAGCACTGCTATGTGTGATTCACTCTGCGCAGTTCAGACACCCACACACTAATATGCCACTACCCCATCAGTGTCACCGCTGTGCTGAGAATGATCCATTGCCCAATATCTGCTCGTGGGTAGTCTTGTGGGGGTCCTGTCTATTGATGAAAAGGGTAACGAGGACTCACAAGTGAAACATATGAAATAAAAAATGCATCTGTTTGGCAAGTAGAACGCATACAATGGACAATGAGTTGAGATGTGGTAGATAAACCTAATAAAGTGTATAATTTTTTGGAAAATCATTTCACAGCTGTTCCTTTGCTTGAAATGACACACAAAAGCGACTACCATGCTGATAGCTCTTGCTACTGGAGGAACTCTAGAACACTATAGCCATTCAAATGCTTATAATTAAAAAAAAAAGAGAGAGAGAGAGAGAGAGAGACAGATCTTAGCTCCAGGACCGTGAAATTCAGCTACAGATGCCTGTGGCAAACCATGAAGCACTGTCATTGTCACAAGTCTAGATACAGACCCGAATGCAGAGCTCCAAGTCGGTAGATTTATTGCTACAGAGGATGAGCACAAATGGTGCTATGAAAATGAGTTCAGAGAGGGCAAAAACAGTCAGTTTGGTTTTCAGAGTAAAATCACAACAGGAAAAAGAGTAATCCAGTGAGCAGGAATGGTAATCTGTAACAATTTAGACACTAACACATCCACAACACAAGACAAAAGAGACAAAATCAAAATCACAGTGAAGAAAGAACACTAGGTATTAGAGGTTGGCCAATATGGGTTTTTCAGTAGCCGATGCCGATACCGATATTTTGGAGTCAGGGTCAGCCGATGGCCGATATATACTGCCGATATTTTTTTGCCTAATAATCGAACGTGTCCCCCTCTATTGGAGGTAAAATATCACACTAATAACACAAAGATAAATAAACAAAATTTCTCAACTTGTCTTTTATTGAATAATGACTTAAATATAAATATAAACTTAAATAACAAAAACTAAACTTAACAATAACTATACAATAACTTTAACTTGTAAATAATAAACACAGCAACTTCAACATTTTTTGTGCAAGCAAGTAGCATGGGCCACGTTTTCTACAACAACAATAATGCTCGGTAAATCGGCGTAGTGCACTTGGATATCGGCCGATGCCGATACATAAAAAAATGCCAAATATCGGCCCGATATTTCGGCCGGCCGATATGTCGTTCGACCTCTACTAGGTATGCTAGTTGCAACATACTTCCCATGGGTATGAATGACACGGTGGTTTGTTCATACTTAAGGTGAGAATAGCATTCAAGTGAGCTTGATCCAGTAATTAGGGGTCCTTCCGAAATTCTTAACTGGGTGTATGAAGCGGGTTGTCTGTCTGAGGGAGACTTAGTTCTGGCTTTTGTTACAGACATTTTCGCCATAATTTTACAGCTCATATCAGTTCCTCTGTATGTGGCTCTCAGGAGAAATCCCAGCACATGTACTTTGTATATTGCGTCTTTAATGTTCATCCAGTAAAAATGTGCCCCTAACTGTTTGCTAAATAAACTGTTCTCTTATGTTTACTATGATTTCAGTCTTTTAGCTTCACACACACACAAAATGTTAGATTAACTTGCTACCACAGACATGTGAAGGTCTTGCATTTTCTCTTTTTCAGTTGTGGAACTGCAAGGCTGACAAAAAAAACCCACAGATTAAGATATGGCAATGAAAAAATGTGTTAAAAGTGCATAGTAGAGAATAGGGGTTCTACAATTATGATATTTGATGTAATTGCATTATTTATAGTTCCAGCCAACAGCCCACATCCATAAATCAGACATATATCACCTTCCCCTTGCCTCCCAACTCATGTTTCATTGGTAAACTGTACCATGACTGAATAGATTCATCGTTTTTTCTGCATTCAAATTTTGTTCTACATATTGTGAGAATACTGAAATTGTGGAGTGTCTTCTACCTACTGTGGGCTAAGTCATCCTTGTGTGGCAATGCCAAATTGAATGCAAAGTACTGCTTATCCTCCAGTGTTTGCTTGATAATTGAACAGCTACAGTCGACCTCAGCATCTTCCCTATACAGCCTATGAAACTACCTCATCTGTTGACAGTGTCCCACACCCATAAAAGAGCTGTCCTCCAAATATTTATGTCCTCTCCCGCATCTGCCACCGTCCTCCACCCTCAGAGCAGGCCATTTAAATGCTAAGTAACCTCTTCCTTTTCAGGCCTTTTGATTATGCCTGTACACCAATCTTATGAGCATGCTTCAAAACTGGATTTGCACTTGTAAAACTTAATTATAAAAACCCGCTTACAATATTTATGCAAATAAATCCATTCAGCCTCTGGTTAAAGCTATTACCATGTTCACTCGAGTGCCGGGGCTCACACAAGGAGGAATCTCCCAGCACTTTGGTGCTGATTTATGTTTACACAAACAACTCCTTCCTCCGAACCGTTGCTGGATCGGCAAGTGTTCCCAGCGGAAAAGGCCCTTCCTAATGACAACTACATTTCAATTATCATGCAGAGGAACGCGAAACACATATCCGCTCCTCCATGCAGGCCCCACTGCCTATTAACACAACAATAAAAAGCCACTGGTGGAAACTCATTTCAGCCCGGTTTAGGTGCTGACAATAAGCTCCGATAGAGCTTCATTCAGGACGGCAAATTAGAATTTCTCTCGGAGCAAACACAAGAGCACTCTTCTCCTTTAAGGGGGTAAAGTCTTTATGATGAAAGGGATCTGACGGTGATAAATGGTCACGGCGGAAGCAAAGCAGCGACCATGCGGGGATTGGCGCCGCCATCTGTTTTCATTTAGCCACCGTTTTTTTTTTTGAGAAGCACCGGAGTCCCTGTCGCATGGGAATGGTGCAAAGATGTATTCTCTCAATTTTACTTCTGCTCAATCTCCCTCCATTGAGAGTGCCTTTATAATGGGGTGTAACAACCAGGCATTTATCTGTGTGCATGTTTCTTCATCCTGGTGACACAACATCCATAAAGAGCAAAGACCAAAACTGTAACCATGATATTAATAAAGTGAAAGACATTCTCATTAAGGAAATTAAACGAAGAGCCACTTGTAAAGGTCCTGGCTGTTAAACTTTCCTTGTCTTGTCGCACGACTGCTGAATGACGTTCTAAAGAAAAAAAGACCTGCCGCAGACATGCATGTCCTGAAGTTTACCGCAATCGGTGCAGAGAGGCTTCTGGTAAAAACGCAGTCTGTGGATTGGCCATGGATGATGTAAAGGCAGTTCGTACAAACCCATCATCTCACATAAGGGACAAATGATGAATTCTAAGATAAACATTCTGAAAACATTTACACAAATACGTTTGCAAGGACTTCCCGCATGTCTCTTTGGATTTCTCTCAGAACATTTTGGAGAAAAACACTAAAAAACATTAAAATACTGTCTGGTGCAAAAAGCTCTTTAAAAAAAAAAACTACAACTGAAAAGAAATTCAGCATCTCAGTGTGCCTTCAATAATCTATCACATCCCTCGCACCCGAAAATATCAGCCAGGGTATATAATATGGCAGCAAGACAACAGTCTCTGTAGAACTTAAAATAGGTTATTTTATGATGCAAGATACTAATGTGAAGGGGGAAATAGCATGATAAATGTAACAACGTAGTGTTATATCTCTAGCCAGGGGCAGAGAACTGGGGCATGACAGAGAGCTATTGCAGCCCAAACTGTACATCCTCTCCCAGGGTTAGAGCAGTATTTGATATTAACGACAACTACTGCAGAGAAACAAAAACAGATTTATGGCATAACACTGCCCTGCTGTAAAACTTTTAATAGGTGTAAGGTTTTCAATATCTTTAAAATATGAAATAGGTCAGAATAAATGTCACCTAAGATACATGTCAAATGTTTACAGTCTTTGTGTCACTGTGTAAAGTGTCTTCTTTTTACACGAATAATATGTGGATATAGGCATGCAAATTTGGTAACTTTTCAGGCAATCTTTTCCTTTGAAGACTGTAATCCATGACTAATCCCACAACAAAATCCCAAAAAGATTTTGAGTGAGCGGATACAATTTAGGGGCACATATTCATATGAACTGGATTGCAGGTGTTGGATATTGCACTGAAAAGGACATGAAAAACATCTTGACTACTCTTAGTCTCTTCAAAGTCTGGTTGGAGTTGACTGTCAGTCTCGTATTCTTATCTGCATTAGACAAATGTCCCCATCATGTGAATAATAACTTGAAAACATTCGTAGCGGTATCCAACACCTGCAATCCAGAGTAGTTTTAGGCAGAAGCAGCTTTAGACAGTTAAAATGAGTATGTGTCCTTACGTTTGATCTACTCTTGAATCTACTGGTTTAAAATTATGCTGATTTTGTTCTGGGACTAGTCACGGATTAGAGTTTTGTAGCCAGTATTAGAAATGTCATTATTTTACTATTTTAAAAAACAGATATTGAAATCAATGTAGAGATTTAAAAAAACAAACTGAGAAAAAAAACAAATCGCTTTATGAATACCATCCTTTAGGGAGCCAATACTAAACTGATGGCTCGTTTGCTTGCGTGGTAGTGATAGTCTTTGCATGTTGGAAAGGAAATTAAAAGTTCATGTCCTGAAGAGACTAACCATAGACAGACAAACGCACACATGTGGTCTCTGATGACCAAACATCCACCTGTCTCTTCAAAGTGGTGGCATAACATCTATAAACAGCTACACTGAGAAAGAAAATGCCAAGTATGCATATGCTATTAATCGCTAGAGCATTGAAGGAGTGAGTTAAATGGAGAGTTCGTGGAAAAATAAGGACGCAACTTTATTTTGCCCCTTCATTGTGTTAATAAAGTGAGAGCCAGTAAATTGCCATGCGTTACACCAAGCAGAGCAATACATAACTAAATACAGAAATAAATAACTGTGCAACTCATTAAAGGTCTGAAATATTTTATAAATAAACTGTCTTGTTTGTATTACAAGATGGAGATGTGATGAGAGTTCACTCACTCAGTTTCGGTCGAGGTATCTCTCCTTCTTGTCCACGAGTAATTTCCAGCGCTTCAGTTGTGCGTCGCGTTTGCCATTTCCAGCAGCAGGGCGTCTAGTGATAACAGTAAAATTTCTGCTACTCAAACGCTGACCAAGGGGGATAATCGCTTTATCTGGTTAATATGAAATGTTGAGGCACAATATTCCTTAGTACAGACTGTAGTTGCTTATTTGATGCACAGTTCTTTTTAAGTCTTTACTACGCGCGGTTTTGCGTCCTCGCCGTGGAGTCGAGCGAATTGGCCGGCGCTACTTTGGACGTCCAAAAATAACTTCCATTTTCCGGAGTCTAGCACCTGGGGGTGGCGGTGGGGAAGAAGGGTGGGAGGAGAGGGCGATTGGCTCTAGCTGCCTTCTTCTCCCGTGTTTCTTTACGCCTCCGAATCACTCTCGTTCCATTGGAGGCGCACCACGTGTGATGAGGTGCGCGGTGGCGCAGGCTGGGGCGATCAATGAAGATGATGCTCTTCGCGAGTTTCCAATCCCCAAACGCTCCCTGCCTCCTCACCCTCCTCTTCCTCTTCTCCTCACACACAGCGCACTCAGCTCTACAGCACCAAACCGCTGGAAACCAGTCCTGCCCTGTGCCTGCACTGGATATAAATACACAATTCGGTCAACTCTGTTATCGGCTTTAGCCTAACTTGAACTGCACTTTGAGTCTCTCTACTGAGACAGATGCGTAAGCCTTTGCTGAAACACTTGGAGACGTAGTTCTTAAAAAAAAAAATATATATATATATATATATATCCGAGACTACCTACTGCCTCCGTGTGGTCATGTAAATAAAGTTTTCACTTTTGACCACTAGAATGGACTAGAAAGGGAAAGGTCAATACCGAAGTATCGTTCATTTGTTTACGTTTACTGCACACGTCTGAAGGTACTTATTTCAAACAGAGGGGATTATTGAACATCAGCTACATGATACATTACTCAGCGTTATTAAATTATATTAAAACTCAGCGTTATTAAATTATCTTATTAACAGTGACAACTGTCAAGGATGCAGGATGCACTGGGTCATTGGTACCCAGGGCTTACTGATGCGAGTTAATCAGCGAGGGCTAGGAAAATTTGTTTTTAGATATTCTTCCCCTGGGTAAGAGGCAAACACACATTCTGCCATTCACAAACCCAATTCATCAGTTAAGCCCAGTAGACATAAATGACCATGAATCGACTTGACCACTAATAAACCATGTGTATTAATAGGCGTGGTTCTCTGACTGTGTAAGTCCAATGATTAGTATAAAATTTTTGTGATGACATTGACTGGGTAGTTATTTTAGCATATTGGATCCTAATGTTATTTATCAATATTTGCTGGTTCTTTCTCATGGATTCATGTCCCCAGACAGGAATGGATATAATTTGTTTTACTAATCAGTACTAAATGATATTATCAATATTAGTCCCAGCAACATTCCACTCCAACCTTTTATTACAAGCCTTGTACAGACACCAACCCAGCAATCCAGCTAACATCTTAGCATTGACATTCAGTGATCAGATCAGGATCACCCGAGCTGTAGTCATGTAACTTTATTACTTCCCATTTAAATACTTTTCACAAAGACTTTTGGCTGACTATTGGCTGTGTATTTGTACTGGCAATTGTCTTTTTATTTTTTTGCTGATCCTTGATTTGTTCTCTTATTTTGAAATCTTTGCCTGATGACAGTATTTGTTGTGATGCAAACTCTGCCCGCTATGTGATAACAATCTCTGCTTGTGTCAAATAAACTTCCTCATTTGGGTCCATCCAAGTGAATGTTACATAATAGTGGTCATGAACATGGACCCACATATGATCATTTTCCAGCAATGCGATACTGATGCTTATTCCACTGGAGCCATGGCTGGTACCATGAGCAGACTCATCCTTGGATACCCAGAAGCCTTTGGTGGAAATCCCAGTTAATGTCACCTTTCTCATGCCTGTACTCACTGTATATGAAACATCAATCCAAGAAGTTCCAAATGGAGTTGGATAAAATTCACTCAGGAGGATTATGTGAAGCTTCATGCTTGAACATCATAATTTCATTAGGTTGCTGTCTGGAAAATGCATCTGGGACCAGATTTATGATTTATATCGAGGTTCTCACTTTACCGCAGACTTTGTGCTGGAGTTTTGCATGTGAGCTATGGGAAGCATCACTCATTATCTTCCAGTGTGGTCACAACCGCAGTCTCCAATCTGAGCTGTCATCTCACAGGGACATCACAGCACAGGAGCAGTACACCCAAACAGCCACTGCAGCAGATCATCTGCTGCAACAAGGACACCCGAACTCCACATATACATCTTCTGACTGCCATGTCATCACTCCCCAGCCCTGTGTCACGTTCCAAGCCATGCACTTGGGAATACCCCATAGTCCTAGGTCACCCCTGGCTTGTTGCTCATAACCCTTTTATTTCCTCGGCAGAAAAGGAACAAACACTGTATAATTCATCACCGTTTAGTGCAGGAAACTGGAGGAGTTGAGGCACTGACTTAAGCATGAGCTGCTCACGTCATTGGTCATGTTTACAAATCATTATAATATTGCATAGCTGGGAGAAGCAAAGAAACAACTCCAGACAGGTCTGAAGGGCTTTGTTTCTTACCTGTTTTCAGCTGATGGTTACCTATAAGCCTGTCTCCAAAAATGTGAATACAGGTGTCCTTTCAAGACAGCATGACAGAAAATGAAACGATTATTTGTTTTCAGCATTCTGCCACCAACGGGCATTTTAGCTCCCATACACTAGAAGATAGTGGAGCTTGTTGCTAACTCCCAGTAGGCAAAATGTTCTCCCAGTGACTCCAGTAGGCAAAGGGTTTGTGAGCACCTAAGCACCATGGCATGCTCATTCAGGGGGCTTATACCACGCTCAGCTCCAGACACTCTGGGATCACAAAGACCATGGAAATGTTGAATCATGGTGCTTTCTTTGGGAGGATGAAACACACTTAATTCAGTCCTGTCCTGTTTTAAAAAGTAAATTCCTTCAACATCTGTCGCTAGCAAGCTGCTGGCTCCACAGTTGAGCCTAGCACTGCTGCTACCAACACGGAGCACAGGGCACCACATTCTCCTCCACTATGTGAATAATACTGCACAGTAATGTACAGTGCTAGAAATTCCGAATTTGTGTTGAGGCAAAAATTCCTAAAATGCCTATTTTCATACTCTAAACCCTAAATATGTCCCCAAATTTGCTTTTAAAAACACTTCAATTTCATTAATTTCATCAATTCAGATTAATATATTAGCCTTAAAGAAAAAAAAACGTACCCATAATGTACAGTGTACATTGTACTGCTGTCTCCTGCAGTGCTAGAATGTAAAATGTGTTACCACTGTATATACTGTACTGTAATTCATGCAGGTGTGTTTTCTTTGATATGTGCTGTTGTTTTCTTTGGTATAAGCAGGGTAAATACAGTAATAGAGTATACCTGCTTATAATGATGAGTAATACAAATACAGGGAAAAATCTTGTTATATTTTATATGGAAAATTAGCTTAATTTACATTAATATTTGTTACAAAATTATTAAATTATTATTTTTCTTAACAATGCAGCACTAAAATGCATGGAAATGTATATGTTTTCATGAAAAAAGCACAAATAAATTGCAGAAGATATCTGCAATTGCCACAACCAATTATTAGTTTGATTCTAAGATATAACAGAGTATTCATGGAAGAGTAATATAGTTATTCTGGCACATGAGAAAAACATCACCAAAAATCTGGACATGAATTAATTTATTTCTGAATTTTCCAAATGTTATCACAGACTGATCCTGTAGATTCTCAGCAAGTCTGGACACATGCAAGTTAATTTCAGACCCAATCTGCACATCATATTAGCAATGCATTTACGCACGTATGTTTCAATAAACTATTTGTTTCGTAAAATATGACATTGTTTCATTTTCTACAACGATACTGGCCCGAGATTAACTGAAGCAACGTTGGGGCGCTTCATTTCTCAAGCCTCGCATCCCCATAAGCAAGTCCACTTAGGTTAATGGACATTCACATGCGGTCCTGCGGGCACGAGTGAGCAAAATACCTGCATCATTATAAGAGTCAATGGAGGAGGTGTTATGTCCCACTTTATTTGTTGAGGTATAAAAGTATTTAAGGTCCTTGTTAAATATTTTCATAAAAATACAGTGCATATTACACTTTACTGTTAAAAGTGAGAGTGCATTAGGGTCTCAAGCTAAAATTATTGGAAAACAGCACCATGTCTTTTAGTTGTATGTTGTCGGGAAGTTCAATAAAGGGAATTTGTCTCAGGATCAATAGGGGCCCCCACAGTAGACGACAAGCCTTCTGCCACCAGAAGATCCATCATCCCAAACCTCTGTTTCAGCCCAGCCAACATGTGTGGCTGTCGATATCCGACCACCACTTCCAAGTACACAGGTCTATACAGGATACTCTGTCAAATGAAACCTGTCACTTATTATCTGTAATGCACCCCCTTATAATTGTGCCTGAACACACCACAGCACAGCACACAGTGTGAACATTAAACCCGTTTTCCAAGTGAAGCAGTGGGCTGACCACGGAGCAGTGTGGTGAGACGATATCGTTCTCAAGGGCACCACACAGCCCACAACCTGCTGATCTCAGGGGCCTCTCCCTAAGCACTAAGCCACAAGCTGCCACACCTTCAATGTCTCCCTCCTTTCCCTTCTAAACCCATTCCCATCAATTCCCCTTAAAAAGCCTCCCTCAGGGAAGGGCGTTCTGTAAGTTCCTGTTTTTGCTACCTCTTACATTGTTTTCCATTTCATATTTTGAGTCTCTGGCTGATAATTTGGATGATCTGGTCATTGCAGTTTCATATTTTGCAAGGTTTTTTTTGTTGTTGCCTTGCTGATCTGATTTTGATATTTAAACTCTGTCTTCTTTCTCATGACAATCTATGCTTGTGCTTTATTAAACTAAGATAGGAAGTGTTTATAATTTCACAATGAAAAACCATGAAATTGACAAGAGAGGCTGTAAAGAATAATGTAATTGTTTCTAAGCATCCCTGTAGAAATGTTACTATATTGTGTACACAAGAACACTTCTAAATATACCCGAACTTGTAGTTGTATTAGTATATCTTTGGTATGGTCCCATACTGATCTAAGGAAACTGATCTTAAACTTGGATGATGATGGATATGCATAATATAAGTACTTAAATGGAATAACAGCAAAGACTCATTATTTGTTCCACTCAAGACAAATGAATGTTATATTTCATTCCATATTTATATAGTTCTTGCCAAATGATTACTTACACATAGAATCCACCCTCATTAGCCTCAGTTAGAGGCTCAGAGGGACAGACATTAATTAAGAATGGAGAGAAATTATAAATTCCAGTTGTACAAATTATGCCTGTCTAGAAAAGTGATGAGTGTTCAGACATGCTATCTGAATCAAGTAGAGGGAAATATGTGAAAAGGTCTCCCTTGAGAACATCAATTTATTTTAGGGCTAGATTATAATGGAGCAGTTTCCCAGATAGGTATTAAACCTAGTCCTGGGCTTCACAATATGAATGGAGATTTTCCACTGAAACAGAAATATTGTCCAAGACTAGTTATAATCCCTGTCTGAAAAACCAGGGTTAGGAGTTTTGCATGGTACAGGATGATGACACATTAAACCTACTCACAGCAATTTTTTTACAGATTGTGTTGATTACATGGCAAATCATTTTTAGTAAAACTGTTATTTCTTAAAGTACAACATTAAGTCAACAACATTAAATCAAAGCCTCTATCAGTTTGTATTTGTGATTCCATTGCAGTTTAAGAAACCATTACTAGACAAATGAAAGTAAAATGAAAACAGTTTAATGTTCTTATCAGACATTTATCATTTTAGGTTTGTGTTGATTTACATACCTAATGATTTTATATACCTAATGATTTTATATACCTAATGATTTTATATACCTAATGATACCTAACCTTGCACATAATTAATGGCAGTGTGACCTCTGGTTTTGTGTCGACTGATTTTAAAAAGACGGTTATTCATCCTCTTTTTAAGAAACCTGGGTTAGAAGCTTCATAGCCAGCCAATTATAGGCCGATTTCAAAGCTCCCTTTCTTGAGTAAGGTGCTGGAAAAATGTGTTTATAATCAGCTACTGGAATTTTTTAATGAATTTAATATTTTAGAAACCTTTCAGTCAGGTTTTAAAATGTTGCACAGTATGGAAACGGCTTTGTTAAAGGTCCTTAATGATATTTTCTTGGCAACCGATAGGGGCAATTCTGTGCTGTTAGTCCTGTTGGATCTCACAGCAGCTTTTGATATGGTGGACCATGAACTGCTGCTCCTTCATCTTGAGCACTATGTGGGGATTTCTGGTCTTGCCTTGAGCTGGTTCAGATCGTATCTCCATGACAGGATGGTATGTGTAAGGATGGCTGGTTTTTCTTCCGTCTTCTCTCAGTTGCCTTGGGGGGTTCCACAGGGTTCGATATTGGGACCCTTCTTGTTTTCTATTTATATACAGCCACTGGGTGACATCCTTCGGAAGTATGGAATCAGATTCCATTTTTATGCTGACGATTGTCAACTATATTAACCTTTGGATGATCCTACAGGCCGCCCAATCAGAAATCTTATGGACTGTCTGACTGAAGTCAAGGCATGGATGGCAGAGAACTTCCTGTGTCTTAATGAAAACAAAAC
>JBBMFX010000030.1:18108017-18129504 GCA_037832545.1 Rhabdalestes septentrionalis | reverse complement strand
TGTTTGTTTGTTTTTGTTTTTGTTTTTTCTTATGTCTGTACTGTCCACTTTCTGGTGTCGCAATGCAAATTTCCCACTTGTGGGACTAATAAATGTTTATCTTATCTTGTCTTGTCTTATCTTATCGTATCCTATCCACTATTGCATTCTAGCTCCATAAATTGCCAGCTAACTTGCCCTTGGTCCCTAGGTATGTTTAAGGTTTGGTAACATTCTGATTGTTGGTTTTGAATACCCTTTACTTTCTTTTTTCTAATACTCTCTATTCAGTAGAAACAGATCATGCATGAGGAGACATGATAGCTGCTAATGTTCCTACTTTCAATGTAAAATGGACAGATGATACATTTGTTGCCACTACATTACAAATTATGTGAATACTTTCTCAAGACACCCACTGAATTTATTGTATTACTTGCATTACTTCTGTAAATAGGAGTAAAGTGTATGAGAAGAGCAATTGAAAAGAGTGTCTGTTTATAATTCCTTACCAACCATTATGAAATAGTTCATAAGGTGCAAATGATGTTCAGATATTTAATCAGGGAAAAAGGAAATTCAGTGAACTGAAGAAATAATTTGGCAATTAGTCTTAGAAATATTCAGTAAGTGCTTTGTACCTTACTCCTTTTTGTCTTATTTAATCTGAATAATGTAAAAGTAATGAGTTGTAAAACACTTGAAAGTCAGAGCAGAGGTGGAGCTGAATACTAATTGACCACCTGAGGCTTCAGTATTGGTTCTCTAAGGCAATTCAACTACAAGGCACTCCTGTGGGAAACCAGTTTATGAAGTCCATATTATTTTGTATCTACACTTACTGATAATTCTATTAGGTATACTTACATGTTTTAGGTTTACAATTACAGATTAGTCCAGTTGGTCCAGCCTAATTTGTCAGGCCTGTTCTACCCCATCCTTCAGTAGAGACTACCATCTGACCAATGATGACCAGATGTTATCTGAGCGATGGACCATTCCTAGCACAACAAAGACATGATCAGGGTAGTTTCATCTCAGTGTGTGTTGTGCTGGCTGCTGTGATAGCCTCTGGTCTTTCATTAATCTTTTTTCCTCCTCCTAAACCGACTGATCAAACCTCATTAATCTGGAACAAGGCATAGTATCTGTTTGTCAATCACTGTTTACCCATAGGCCACTGAAAATATAAAAGTCTGAGTGACAGATATACTCTTTAGCTCTGGACAGAGTGTGCTCTGCTTCTTTTTGTCAGCTTTCTTTAAACTGATGAGAACCCAAAGCTCAATCTAAGATGTGAAACCTCAAATTAAATATCAGTTACACACACTAATTCAAAATGCATTTATGTTATTAAGCTTTTTGTAGTACTTTCTTCAGAACAAGAGTACATTTAGAAATATTCCCTTGAAATTACAACACATGGCTTTGAACAACTATTTAGCCTTATGGATTGAGCTTCTGAATTATATTTATTCATTTTAATGATTTATCTTGCAGTTGTTTTTATATGTAGACAGTGAATGTGTCTCAGAAACCACATGTGATTGTACGCTTAACATTTTTAAAAAGCTGGAAAACTGTAGTTTTGAATTCATTCATTTCATGAAACTCAAAAAAATACTCTACATGGTATTAACAGACTGCCCAAACACCTCAAGCAAGTGTAAAAAGAACATGCACTCCGCTTTGTCGAGATTTGGCATCCATGCAATAGAGCTTAAATAACTCCTTATCTGGGACCCACAATAACGTGATTGTGTTATCTTAGAGAAATCAGCTGCTCTACCTTCTGTCAGTTGGTTCAGTTTCCATCCAACCATTTCTAACCATTATGAACAATGAATACACAGAGATTCCAGTGGGTTGACAAGATTAGAAACTATGCCTTGTGTCATTAACTGTGCTCAAGAAGCCCTCTCGCAAAATGCCTGCACCAAGATTCTGATCTGGTACAATCTAATATAGAGTGCCCTCTATACAGTTATACATAATCCATTTTATGGATAAACTGACGCCAGGGCTTTCAGACCTATCTTATAAAGTGATTTATGATGAATTATTGTAGAGATGCCATCTGTGGCCTCAGAGAAGGACAAGGGCAAGGTACCAGTCACAGCCTTTGTGGTCAGTTCTTTAGCTGCTGCTAAAACTGTAATTTAGAACAAAAGGATTCATTACTGCTGAAGAGTATGTGATGACATTTACTGAAAATGTATTGCAATGTCCAACATTTATAGTTTGAAATCCACAGATGAGTCAAAACATCATATTTGCTCACAGTTTTATTGAATAATGTCAATTATCTGGTTACTGCACATCAGGGTCTTTGATATATTAGACGATAAGCAAACAATTGGCCCTTATAATCTACATGTTGGACGCAAGGACTGACTGACTCTGATATTAGCCAAATTATTACCTTGCATTTTTGAATATTGTGATAACTACCTATTGCTGGCAGTCTGAGGAGTGACACATCAAGAACTGGGGAGAGAATGTGGGGCTCAGAAATGTTTAATGATGGCTTCAGAAGGAAAGTACCACACTATTCACCACACCCTGCTGAGTATGGAATTACATGTCCGCAGACCAGTCGGAGTGCTAACTCATCTCCACTGTCAAAGGTGCCTTAAATGGACAGATGTACATCAGAACTGCACTCTGGAGTAATGGAAGTCCTGGTCACATGGTCCAATGAGTCCTGTTTCCTTTTACATCATGTGGGTGGCAGGGTATGTGTGGGTCAATCACCAGGACGGATGTAGACAAGGGTGAGTGTAATTCTCTGTACAATATTCTGCTGTAAATCTCAGTGTCTATTCTTCAGAGTCCCCAGGTCTGCATCTGATCTAGCATCTTTTGGATGTTTTGTAAAAAGATGTTCAAGCAGTGTGACAACTCCAACCTACAGTTTAACATCTTGGAGCCAGATATTCCAGAGCAGAGACCTGTTTTAGGGCTTTTCATGCAGCCATCTCAATATACAATGAAATCAAAATGAAATCATGTTTTAGGGCTTTGTTTCATGCTTGGAGAAAGCTTCATTACCCTGTGAATTTTGATGCGCAGTTTTTAAAACCGCCAGTATTTGCACTAACTGGTGACTGTTTGGGTTAATGTTAAGGTTAGTGTTAGGGTTAGGGACTTTCCCTGTCTCACGCCATTTCAACCTGTTTTAACCACACTGCAAACAAAAACGATAAGGAATCAACTCATTATTTCTCTCCTAGTGTCCCGCAGTCAGTAGTTACCGCTGATACTGGCGATGTTACGCACTGTGTATTAAAATACATAGCTTAGTGAAGCGTTGTCCTAGCATGAAAATGTGAAGTGCTGTCCTAGTATGAAAAAAAGTCCTAATGTGGGGTCACAGCATGTATTTTGATTACATTGCATATCATGATGTCTCCACGAAAACTCTAGAGACTAGGCTCATCCACCACATTTGTAGCATGAGACAGATTACATTCAGTTTTACACTGCACTAAGTAAAAGTCATTCATTTGAAACACACTTACATTAGAAGCCAATGAGCAGGTGGAAGAGCCTCTTTAACACTCCTTTAGATAAATGAAATGTGATAATCTGTGTATGTGGGTCAAGGCAGCGTCAAACATGTCATATTAAGCATTAGCACAGATCTATGCATCATTGAGTATTCACTGTGGAGAAAATCAGCATAGATGTAATGTATTCTCTGGACAGACTACATTAATATGCATGATTGTGATAATCTGCATATTAGAATATGCAAAAGTTCTATGAATGCATATTTTGCAAAGGTTCAACCAAATTTACAGTTTTCCTTTTACCTCATGTAGCAAATTGGCCAAGACATGCTTGGGGCCCAAAGTTTTGCACTTAGACGCAGCTAACTAGACGCATTTCTATGAGAAACAGAGTGATTGCATAGCTGCATTCAATGGCTGATTATTTGCTACAGCTCGCCAGGTGAGGTTGTGTTAAAGAAAAGAAATTGCTCCCTAAGCAGACTCAAATCATGATCTTCTGATTCAGAGTCCAGCACCTTACTCATTGTGCCATGGGGAGGTGGGAATTTGCCAGATCATCCCAGGCCATGGGAAAACATTCCTGAACACTCAAACAATTTAGAATAATTTATAACTTGCACTAGGACATTTTAGGCAAATTGTAAAACTGCAAGTATGCATATTAAGTTAAAACACTCTACTTTTGGAACAGCATATTCTATTATATTGAGGTCAGACCCTCTTTATACAGGTTCTTCGAGAACATCTCACCACAAGATCCTATTAAATCAAGCACTGACATGTTGATAACAGACTGAAGTCTTGAGCAATGATGGAAAGCAATGCCTGGCAAGCAGTGAAGGTTTGAGAAAATAAGCTTATTGGAGTGCATAATGATTTTGAGTGGCCATAATACAAACAAAATTGAGATACAATAATTATTGTGCTAAAAGAAAATAACCCAATTTTCATGATCTAACTGAGTAGGCAAGGCTTACCTGTAATTGCGCCTTGATAAAAAAAATAAAAGAATAAGATACTTTATTTGTCACATGCATAGTTGTACATGTACAACACATAGTGAAATGCTTTCTCCACATTTAACCCATTCACCGAGTGAATAAATGGGCTGCCACCAACAAGGGAGCAGTTGTGAGGATGGTCCCTTGCTCAAGGGTACCTCAGCAGTGACACTAGCAGTTGGGATTTGAACACCAAACATCTGACTGAAAAGCTAAATAACACGTAAATTTATATGTTCACTAATGATTTGATGTTGGTCTTACACACAACTTGTAAACAAAGCAGTTTGATTGTCATGGTCCCACTAAGTACTGCGCTTTTTTGCACTAATCCAGCTGCCGTAGTCAGCGGCGCTGTGCATTATGGGAAGAGGAGACGTATTTGTTTACAGTTAGCACTTTAGCAACCTAGCCCCATGGAGCATGGAGCTGTGAGGAGGTGCGGAGCCTCATTGAAATTTGGTCCGATGACCATATTAGGTCCCAACTTTCAAAAACTCAATATTTTGCTTATTTAGCAAACAGCTCAGGGAAAGGGAGTTTAATAGATCAGTAGAACAGTGCAGCAAAGACACACCACCAGCAGTATCCAAGTGCGGGATACCCGCAAGTTAATTCTGACCCATCGAAAAGCAGTTTAGGAAAAATCTGGCTAACAAGGCAAATTTGGCCAACAAGTGATATATATGTTGTCATGTGAAGCATATTGGTTCGTTTCAACTGGTCAGAGTACGCAAGTTTTGTGTGAAAAGGACCCAAAACGGCGGAAAAATTCGGCAATGTATCACTTGTTGCCCTTGGTCCGGACCAAATGAACTGAACCACATGTGTGAAAGCACCCTTAGGCTTAGCACAATTAAAACAAAGCCCAGGTCAATATTAGCTGAAATATTCAAAACCAATTAGGAATTGCTTAGATCACTACCATTAATTTTAGGTAATTTGTAGCATTTCTTGTAATAGCATCTGTTTGATGATGGCTTATGCAGTTGTGCCTTCATCTTAAGGGATATTACTTAGAGAAAACATTCCCTCAGAAGCGGACATTAGCAGATATTTAAAAGAAAAGATAAAAAACTTTATTTATATACAGTGGAATCTTACACATGTATAAACATCATGTTATGTTCACATTTACTATCATCGTTTCAGTTTGGGGTCAGTTTGACCCCAGCAACTTAAACCGCCAGAAAATGCTTGATTTTAAAATTGCTACCCAGGCTTGTCAGGTACTTTGTTTCTCTGCTGACTACCTAAAGCCTGCAATAATTAATGTTGCTCGAGAGCCTAGCATGGGTGTCCCTTAATGGGGAAGAGCCCTGTTCCTGGAGCATGGCTGATGGCTCTACCTCTCCACTAATATACACCCCCATACTAACTTTACTAATTGGATCTTTAATTTACTGTAGTCTTTACAGCTGCCCAGTACCCAGACCACACAGAAGGCACTGAACAATACAAGGACAATACAGACAATCTTTTATTTTCATAAGTCATGATTCATAAGAGTGTTGATTGCTGGTGCAACGTTCCCTGTATGGTTGCAAAATATACAATATGACTTTCTTGTTCAAACATGAAAGAAGGAAGAAGGGGTCCACAAAGGTCTACTCCTGTGGGAAGTGCAGGGTCCCAAGGACTGTATGTAAAATTCTTCAACGCTTCAATGCTTGTAAAAAAATTCACCCCTGCAGTAGGATTTTCATTCAAATTTTAGATGAGTGAAATTTGGAGATGGGCTGACCACAAAATGTGACCACAAGTGGACAAAACCATGTCAGCAGTGCACAAAATACCAAAGTAATCTAACCAAGATAGAAGCCATTACACACACAACAAAAGATTTTCACACTTGCAAACATGGGGGATGCAGCCAACAAAGGGGCACTGTCTCTGCAGTGTTGCTGTGATAATCCTCTGGCTATAGCACGGTGCAAAACTGAGTGAAGTCAATATAACTGCCATGATTCTGGCCAGTAAACAGAGGTGACACTCACAGAGGGTACTATGCTCAGGCCAAGATCCTGGATGGTGCATTCAGCTTGACTAGTGGACTGAGGTAACCAGAGGTTAGGCTGACCACTAATAATCTAATAAGACATGCCACAAAATCAGCAAAGGCATACATTTACTGGCGCTATGAGCGCACTATGTTAATTATATCATGCACCATATTAGGTCACCAGTACTACCCTTTGCACCCGGTAATCCATGGATGCCCTGTGGCAGTGGCGTTGTGTGCCCACTCAACCATGTGCCAGGCACTCACGCACATAGGTTTTTTTTCTTTGGGGCAGCCATCCAGGACTGGGTAATCCCGCCCTCCAAGCTTCACATCAGCCATGCCACCAGCATGAACAGGGCAGAATGGGCTCAGGCACCACCGGGGCCAACTCAAAGAGATCATGTCAGGAGACGTTAAAAAAATCATCCACTTTACCATTTTTGTTCCCAGTATGGTACATAATTCAGGAACTGAAGCGTGTAAAGTAAGATATCTTTGGTATATTCCAAGTCTTGATGGTAAGTGAGTAGGGGTGCTGTGCCCACCCAGAGGAAATCACAATTCTTGGTCTTAATGCAGAACCTGTGCTCGAGCAGGCAAGAAATAACTTACCTTACATTAGCAGTGAGATAGAGTTAGTCCTTTAATATATCAACACAGGACCCCATGGTTGAGCTCCATGCTTGGACGTACAGTCTGGAGTTCCAGAGTGTGTTTTATTGTGAGGAGCTACACAAAAACAACAAATAGCCTGAGAGCACTGTGAAGCGCTTTTATTTCAAAACTCCTCGGGCTTTATTTAAGTGGAAAATGCTGAAAGATTCCTTAAAAATCTGAAAAGCCAGAGCTAAGATTGTTTAAATGTGAAAGGGAGAGCTTGGTACTCAGCTGACTTCTAAGTGTGGTTGAATACCTAGCAAGCCAAAATGATTCTTCTGTGACTTGCAAGGGGCATCTAACGCTAAGATCATTAATTCTGATTACATAGGATTCAATGTCAACAGAGCTACTCAGATGGAAAAAAGTGGTGTATGTGTCTATCTGTGTGCAAGGTCACATTTGTTACTTTTCCACTCTACTCTTGGGGGAGTCTGAATTCACAGATCAAAAGTTTCCTATAATCAAATGCACTGGGAACCAACAGAAGGAGTAAGAGATATTAGATGAGTATTCCGTTGCATCTCATAGTAATTTTCTTAGTTTTACTAAAGCTCTGTGGAAGCTACTGTATTCAGCAAAACACTGATGTAAACAAGATAGCAATCACAGTCAATTCCTATGATAGCACTTGGTACCAAAATTCATCGGTCGGAGTTGTTTTGTTGTCAATAGCTCACAGCGTACATTTTCAAGGTTAAAATTCACAGTTACTTTGGTGTCATCAGCAGCTGTGTACTCGTACATAACTAGATGAGACAATGTTTCTCCATGGGCTACGGTGCAATACACAATGTAACTGTATAAATTTGACCCGTGAATAGGTTGGGGAATTTTGTTTGTACATTTCTCTGTTGAAAAATTAGTTTAACATAAAGAATGTGCAGATCCTTATAAAAGTAAATGAAATAGCATTTGTATACACATTCGGCAACAGTGGGAGCAATGTGTATGCATTTCTATTTCACTGGAATTAAACTGATTTCTGAAAGTTACTATGAAGTGGTCAAATCTTAGAGTGACTTACAAATTGATTTTGTGTGTGAAACTGAATATTCTTATTGCAGCCCTTTCAGAATGGCTGGTGGATTTTATTTGGTTATTAGCCTCTCTCTCTCAGTGACTGGAAAGACAAATAAATATAATATTAACAATTATTTTTCAGGTTTTCAAGACATGCAACTAACATGTGTCTTACTCAGTAAAAAAAAAGAGTTTCATTGGGAAAAATCTGACTCAAATCTCCCTCAACCAGCCTCAAATCTCCCTACTGAATATTATTAGTAAATCCAAACCCTTGTTAGTTTATTAGTCCTTCTACTTGAACACTTCTAAGGCTAATACCCAGATTAGAGAAAGGCACTAGAACATTAAATTATACTAGAACTTAAATTATAGGGTAAAACTATTTTTTTTTAAATAATATTTTGCTGAAAAACTCTCCACAACTTGTTGAGTCTCTTCTTTATATTCAGAAGACTTTCCTTTACACAAACTTCCCTCCAAATAATCTAAAAGGTTTTGGATGGAACACCTACACTCCAGAGAACACATTTCCATCGATCCACAGTGCAGTGCTAGTGGGTTGTGTACCATGCGAAGGTGGATGATTCTGGTCTTGGTGATCCCTCAGCAGAATTTTAGCTCCAAGCCTAATCTAAGAGAGCCGTCCCAGATAACTAAGGGATTGGGCACTGTTGTTCTAGCCAATTTTCAGTTTTGGGCTTGGTGGGCCTAAACTCCCTTAATTAATCAGAAAGGTTATCTGGATAATTTTGGACATCAAATAGGTTCTTTAAATGAAGTTGTCCATTTGGCCACCTAAAATGAAATCAAATGCAATTTAATTCTTAAAAAGCTATGCCCAGAAATATCCAGAAAGAAAAGGCTTCTTTCAAATGGATAAGTTTTCTAATACTAACGTAACCTTAAAAATGAAGGTTATTTATAATCTATTTTGTCATCTCTAATGTCACTTATATTCCATTAAAGGATGTTGCATTCGTGTAGAGGAACAGTGTCTCTGGGCTTCAAGACTGGAAGGAGAAATAATTACGTAACGCATGGGTTGCATGAAAAGGACAGATATGCATGTAATCAAAGCGACAGTGACAATGAGTTTGACTGCCAATTCAAAGTACAACAGAATTAATCCTCAGAGCAGAGCAGGGGAGGGAGTATTTCATGACCAAAATCTGAGCAGATAGTTCATCTCTTTTTATTTAGCTAGAGATGATAGGGTGCAAACTGGGCCAGACAAAGAGAGTTTTCCATGCTGTCATATACAGTCACTGCTGCATAAAAAGCAGTAAAAAATAGCATCTTTCTAAGGTCTCATATAGAAAACACTCTATGTCCTATCAAAACATGTTAACTCTATTTGCAGCTGTAGAGTCATTTGACATAAGCTATGACTGTTCCAGATGAAAAGAGACATTGTTTCTCTTCCCAAGGTTAAATTAAGGCCATCTGACCAAAGTGGCATATAAAACCATGACCTGAAATGAATGCACAAAAGGGCTAAAATGGCCATTACAGTTTTTCCAACCGTGCCAGGCACTTCACACATTATTAATATAACTGTCACCAAGGGCTGTGTATATAGTTGCACTGAGGGTGCAGCAGCATCCTCTAGTGAACCAAAACAGATTTCAGCTAGTTAGTCAGTTCATTTCAATAAGTCAAGCATGAAGAAGAGAATTCATGTGATTTAAATTCTACATTTATTTGAAATGTGAATGGATAGATTACTTTTTGTAATTTGTATTTGATTGTCTTCATTAACACAGGCTGCTACTAGTACTATTACTACTACTAACAATAATAATTATATGGTACAGAGTCCAGGTATAGTATTTTGAGTCAGCTCTGTTAAATAAAAAGATTGTTACAGTAATGGATTCCATATGATGTGACATTACATAATGATTTGTAGACAAACAATTGTGTGGAGACCTGTGATGGGGAGCAAGGTCATGTGTAAGGATTAGTGGAGAATATATGCAGATACAACTTTATTTTCAAGTACTAACAGTCATGGGCCAGCAGACAAACACATTCAACATGCTTATTCCAGTTCGAGATCCAAGATGAACGGTGCAGACAGATTCATTAGGATAGACCAGGCACATAATCCACATGAAACAGAGCAAAATCAACAGCAAAATCAAAACTGAAATCAGGAGCATCAAAGGTGGAATAGGGGCACAGGTCAAAAAACTAACATCTATACCTAATTTTAATATATAATAAAAGCTATTTCTTAGAAATTTCGGTTAAATAGTGCAAAAAGAGGAACACCTTAAATTAACTCATTTCATAGCTCTAGAGCTCTACTGATTGTGAGGATGATGAGCAGCATCATTGAAACAGGATGAGCAACCCGATCTCATGACTTTTCATGCAGCCATTACCACATGAAATCTATTTCAATATGTGCTGAATTCATACTTTAGGCTCTTTTGTTTCATGCTAGGACAGGGCTTCATTTTTCCATGCTAGGACAATTCTTCCCAACCCTACCCTTTAATGCACGGTGCAAATCACTGTGTGTATCTGCACTAACTGGTGGCTGTTTGGGTTAGGGTTAGGGACATTCTCTCTCTCACAGCAATTCAACCTGTTTCAACTGCTTTGCAAACAAAAACAATAAGGAATTCTCTCCTACTGTCCCTAAGTCACCTCTTACTTCTTCCAAGGGCACACTTCCAGTATGCTGTGTGCAGTGACTTTGCTGCTGGGGTGAGATGCCCTGCTGGTGGGGTTTCAGGCCTCACACCTAGAGGCCCTATTGTGGGCTTCAGCTTCCCTGCTGCTTGTTGAAGCTACCCTGCTACTTGCTTTAGTTTTCCAGCAACGCACTTTATCCTGCCTACTAGCAGTGGAGCCGAATACAAATACGGTATTTGGACAAATACTTTTTTAAAAAATTGTATTCGGGAGCCCCGAGGAGGAATTTGATGCTGTTCACACTGTGTGCAGTGGTGTGTTCTACTACGGTCTTTAGTGGTTTCTGAGCCTCCTGAGCTAAAGCTAACCCCCTCTGGGGCCTCTGAACCAAAGTTAAACACCTCTGGAGCCTCCAAGCTAATGCTAACACACTCTGAGTCCTCCAAGCTACTGCTAACACCCTCTGTGGTCTTCAAGCCAATTCTAACCCCCTCTGGGGTACTCTAAGCTAATGCTAAACCCCTCTGGGGCCTCTGAGCTTAAGTTAAACCCCTCTTGGGCTTCTGAAATAAGGCTAACCCACCTCTGGTGCCTCTAAACCTTCTAGGACATACACTTTGAGCCTTCGTGGAACTGGTACGGGTGGTCTCAGTGCTGGTACTGGTGACCGGAGCCATCTTGGTGCTGATACTGGTGGCCAGAGCCGTCTTGGTGCTGGCACTGGGGTTAGTTGGCTTCTGGGGCACTCTTTTCAGCTATTTAGGCAAGCTGCTTGGTTAATGGGGCTGCAGCTTCTGCAATAACAGAGGTTATAGCTTCTACACTACTAAGTGAGGCTGCAGTTTCTGGATCTGGCGCTGCAGCCACACAGACAATCTCCGAAGCTGGGGCTACAACAGCACATAGATTCTGAACCTAGGGCTGCTGTCACACAAACACTCTCTGAAGCTGTGGCTGCAGCGACATGAAGACTCTCTGAAGCTGGGGCTGGAAGTGTAGCCGCACGAACACTCACTGGAACTGGAGCTTGCAGCCTAAGCTGGGTAGCAGGCATGGGGCCTGCAGCCTTGGTACTCACTTTTGCAGATTGACATTTCATTCCATACCTCAGGACTACAGGCTAAGGGCTCTGGACTCTGACAGCATCTTTGTGGCTTGGAACCATCGTTGCTTGGCTCGTGAGCATGGTTGCTTGGCTCTTTACCATAGGCGCTTGACACTGGGCTACAGGCGCTTGACTCTGGACAGCGGGTGCTGAACTTTTGGGCTCTATAGCTTGTCCCTTGGTCTCAGTGGTGTGAATTTGTGGTGCGTCAACCTGGCTCTGCGTGCACTTGAGGTAGGGACTGAATCACTAACATCCGCAGGGTCCTTAGGCCCTCTGGTGTTGGGCGCAGCGGCTGGTCCAATCGCTGTCTTGTTGAGAAGACAAATGAGGTGTACTCATTAAGCCAGTGATCATTCCTGCAAGCTCATCCATCAGCCTCTGTTGTACCATCAGGCATTGCTGTAGCTGGAGCCTTTTCTCAGCTACAGGCTAGCTAGGCTGCAAACCTTCTTATGGCAGCACTTTCTGCCATGGCAGGGGCAACGCATCAAGCACCAACTCATGTCCACAAATGAGGCTGGCTTTTCCTGCCGAGGGCTCGTCTCAAAGAGCCAGTCGACATGAGCCTGAGTGAATGAATGTTGTAGGAAGCCCCAGACTTCCTGGGCAGCTGGTGAGTGGATGGGTGACACAAGTATCTTGGACCTCCACATCTCCTTTGTCTTCTCGCACCACAGCGGGAGATCCTCCTTGGTTAGAACTAAAACAAAGGGGTCCACAATGCAATCTGAAGTCAAAATCGGTCAATCCACCCACTCCTCCAGAAGCCCAGGTCCGCTTCCTCATCCTCCGACTCTCCCCTACAAAGCAACTTGGTGATGGAAAATCAACGCATCCTCGTCGATTCTCCCCCTGGCTGGGTATAGCTTGTCTCACTCACAGCAAGCTCCTCTTTCTCCTTGAGCTAGTAGCCTGGTCTGTTGCACCATTTTGGTAGGCTGGTCCATCTGTCACGATTTCCCTCTGCTGTGTCAAATGCAGACATCCTTGATTCAAAACCTCAAAACTCAAGAACAGAACACAAACACTTTTATAACACACCCTAGTTTTGACTAATCAACAAAAAATCCTATCACCTTTCAAAGTAAAAGGTGTGACACATCTCTGTGACACATCTGCATGCATTTTCTCGTGGTGTGATACATCTTTTGGTGTGAAACTGGATCATTTAATGTGACATGTGGAATTGTGACCATAAAAATGCTTTGTTAGTGATAAATGATATTACCTAGGTTACTTATAGTGACATATAGTGAAAGCATAATTTTGTAATATTCATATTTAATTACTGGAAGTCTTCAACAATCCAAATGATTGAAAGAAATCACAAAATAATATTGTACGTCAATACAACTTATTTGTATCATTGAGGCAATATAGCAATACAGATATATGTGTTGCGCGTGTGTGTCAGCTAGGGTTGTTAACTTTCTCAACCCCAAAAGTGGGACACTTTCTTGTAGAACAGTGCGGGAGGCGGGGGTGTTACCGAAGGTTAGCGACAGTGTTTAGGCAGCTCAAAATCCCAGGAGATTCTAAATTTCCTCCTGGACAGAGGTCGCAAAAATAAGGACATGTCCGGGAAATCTTAGCAGGTTTAAACCCTTAGTGTCAGCGCGTGTGTGTCCGTCTAGATCACACGTAATGTTAGTTCTGTACTTCGAATCTGTGCATGTCGCGATAAGAAATTTATATTTAAATCTTTGACTGTTCAGTGCCGGGGGGCCATAAGGGGGTCCAGGAGCAATTCTAGTGGGGCCCTGGCCCCCTCTGGCCCACGTGTAGAACCGCCTATGCAAGCACTGTATGTGTGTACAACTGTAAAGCAACAGTGAGTTTGCAACTCACTAAAATTATTATTCTTTTATTATAAACTCTCTGTGTGCTGTGATCTATTTTACATTTGGATCATCACATGTATATAATAGGGAAGATGGGGAGGCACAAAGCAGTTGCAAGTTGCTGTTGTTTTAATAAAACAAGCAGACACATTGAGAGCATGATGATACATGAAAAAGAAAGGACATAACAGGAACAAACTAGAACTGGCATAAAAGGGCTAAACTAAAGAAATTAAGGGAAAAAACACAACATAGCCCCAAATCCAATAAACAGAAGTATCAAATAGAACTAACTTTGCTGTTCTTATAAATCTGGAATGAAGTATCGATGTGATTTTTTTGCCAATTTGATTGACTGGCCACCTTCTTTTGGAAGACTAGTGGATAAACTATACTTTAAACTATTACTGGAAAATCAGCTAAAGTGTCATATAGACTCCATTTGTATAAGAATGCTTTGTTAAAAAACATGTGTGTTAGAAAACAAGGACAATGATGTTACACAAATGCCTATTCAGCCAAGCAAATACGAATCAAGGTAGGTAATAAAATATAACAGTCCAACTCATTTGCAAGCTTGAAAATGAACAAAAAAAATGAGAGACTGAAAGTCCTCCTTGAAGCTCTCTAAGTTTGTTAAGAAATTTGAAGCCTTCAAACGTGTGCTTGATGCTAGAGTGACAAGCACCTTAAACGTCTCTGACGTGCTGTTTCAAAGAATGAAGGGATCACTGGAGGGAGGCAAATGAACTGACAGGTGCCACAGACAGCCATCCCATTCAGCTGCAGTCAAGGCTATTCCAAGTGTGTATCACGTCACACCAGGTCCGCTTCCCTTAGATTGTCAATTGGTAGGATATCCCCTGACTGCTGACCTGCCACATAGCCCCACCAGTGGCAGGTCCAGCACTAGGCTGATGTAGTGACAACGACACTGTGACACTTCCACACAACTGTCAGGATAGGGGTTAGAAAGCAGCCACTGCCAGAGAAGTTCAAAAGCAAAGGCCAGACCTCACAATTGCAAAGCTTTGACCAGAGGCTAAACATGCCTGTAGTGATTCAGTAGTGCCTCAGTCTCAGTAGCTTAATTTATTTAAAAGTGATGGGCAGCACAGTGGCCCATGGGCCCCAAGGCATAAATGTGTGCATGAGTGTGTTTGTGATATACAAGTTGCCTGTCAAAGGTGTTTCTTTGCCTTTTGCCCTATGAAGAGTGTGATAGGCTCCCGCACCCTCCACAACACTTGTTAGGAATAAGCAATGGATGGGAAGATCTAAAAGTTGTCTTAGAGTTAACAATTATATTGCTAACATTTATGTAGTTCATTTACAATAAAAGATTTACATGGACAGCATAATGAACACTGCTTCAACAGTGTGTGTGTGGCATTAGTCTGGCCAAACTGTTTGTGGAGGGTTGGTGTGCTGTGTTTCAATCCAGCAGCAGTTTTGGTTTTGCATCTTGTTCTCCACTTCTTCCAGTTGCGGTGTGTGGATGTGGTTCAGTTAAGGAACTTGAATAATTTGGGGCAGATGGTAGCCTAGTGGTTTGGGTGTTTGCCCTGTGACCAGGAAGTCATGGGATCAATTTCTAAGACTGCTAGGCACCTCTGAAATACCCTGGGCAAGGTACTGGCCTCACACACTGCTCCACAGTCACTGAGTTCCTGGCTGCCAGCTGCTTCGTTTGGTGAGTGGGTTAAATACAGAGGAAGGATTTTGTGCCGTGGTGTGTTCATGCATGACTGAATGATCACGTTCAGCATTTTTGTAGTCTGTTTTCATAGCATAACCATTGCTGCTAACAAACCAGTACTTGGTGTTAATCATAGCTGTTCTTCCACAGATGATCTTAATCATGAAAGCACATCCCCTTGCTTTCATATTACTTGTACAATTACTCGAAACACAATGGGGTTTCCCCACACAGGTTTGGATCCTGCTTGCAGCAATGTTATAATGCATTACAGCTGCTACCACCCCACACCCTACTCTCCAGATGCCTCATTGGTGGCAGCCCATTTCTTTACTTGGTAAACAGGTTAAATGCAGAGAAAACATTTCACATTGTTCACGTTGTGGTTTGTTCATAAGGGGCTATAAGGGGCCATTTTATCACATCTGCCACAACTTTTAGTTTTATTGAAATCTTCCCAGATTTATCAAGCCAATTTGCCTCTCTCTCTGGTCCAGCAGAATTCGATAACATAAGGGTGTGCTTAGAGAACTCTCTTCGATCCACATTGGATTATATCCTACCTCTAAGATGTAAAAGATAGAAAATCTTGCTCATTGGTATAATTATCAAACACACGCTCTTAAAGCAAAATGTTAAAAGACTAGAGAAAAAATGGTGATTAACCAAACTGGAATCCTTCCACTCTGCCTGGAAGAAGAGCTTTAGTGACTACATCAGAATACTTACTGTGCCAATCCAACAAAAATCCAGAATCACGGACACCTGCAAACTATAGTAGTGAGGGTTTTTGGACTTTTCCCACAATACATTTCAAGTAATTAGACAAGAACCTCTAACTATAAGTTTTCCATTTAGATGAAGGATGTAGAGCTGGAAGGGAATGGGCAGAGAGAATTTAGGGTTAGGGTGTTTGCGATCAGGAAGTCGTTGGTTCAGTTCCATCCCCACACACTGTTCCCCAGGTTCTGTGTTCCTTGCTGCCTGCTGCTTCACTTGGTGGATAGGGTTAAATTCAGAGGAAGAATTTCAGCAGTTCATACTGTAGTATGTTCATATATGACAGAATGGTCACATTCACTTTAGTTAATTGGGAATGCTGGTGCTGTCGTCCCACCACACCTCACATTTACTCAGGTTTGTTAACGGTGGAGTGAGGGTGCATCAGTGTTTCAGGGTGCTCTCATGTCTTTCATAGCCTTTGTCTTTGCTCTTTCTAGCTAGGCTGCTAGTACTATTTACACTGGGGGAAGCTGGAAGGTCATGGGTTCAAATTCCAGGACTGCCAAATTCCAGGACGGTATGGTACCCACACACTTCTTTTAAGGCACTGCATACCTGATTGTCCAGGAATTAGTTTATGCGTAAATGGGTTAAATGGAGAGAACAACTTTTTGCTGTTCACACTGTGTGCTACAAATGGACACTTTACACAATTTACAAATTACACCCTGTAAATGTAAAGATGACTTTACATATGTCGCCCATAATGTTTTGGACCATCTTCTCCCAGGGAAACTGCTGAGCATATTTCTAGCTTGACTGATCATCATTTGTGCTCCAGGTCACAATTCCATCCCAGAACTGCAATCACTGTGGTTCTTTGCCTGAAAGTTCTCTGAAGGTTTGGCTGCTTTCAACTTTCCACTTACTCCTGCCCCATTCGAGGGCAACTGCTGTTCAAACGCTTGGGCGAAGATTGCTTTTCCTGTTGCTGTGGACTATAGACTCCCAAACTACTATTTACTCCAAGAAAAACTACCTCAACTGACTATTAATTATACATACTCTGTTAGCCATGGATGGCTAGTCTGTTCTCCAGTGATTTAATCTGTACATAAATGCTTGGATTCTGTAACACAGCTTTGTGACACCACCAGTTGTAAAACACACAATATGAATAAAATTGCATACAATTGCTGCTGATGTTCATACATTTTATTGATGCAATCATGGAAGCAATTTAGTATTGCTATTTCTAGGAATTTGCTATTTTGTAAGACACTTAAACACCAAGCCTTTGCAGTTTAATGGTTTTTGGTTAATAGAGTGCTTGTAATAAAAAGAAATGCATTTCAGCTACATGGTCCTTTTATGCCCTTTTAGTTTTTATGCTACGACTATAAATTAAACCTGTCAGATCCCTTCAGGACACTAGCCCAAGACACCACCCATCTTCCACCAAAATGGCCACACTGGCAAGCAATATAAGATTAATAAATCGGACTCAGCCTAGGTTTGTTCACTCGTGAATTTGCCGCATATTCCGGCCTCTACATGCACAACATTCAACTATACATTGCAAATGCAAATCACCTCATGAATATTTAAGCTTCCAGTGGAAACCTGAAAAAATGGCATCATGGCAACCGAAGGGGAAAAATACGAAGTTTTTCTGAAACCGAAATAGATGCCCAATATTTCAAAGACTCGTCAGATTGTATTGATCCTAAAAAAAAAGAAAAAAAGAATAGCAGAGCATAGAAAGTGTGTGTCTGCTCCTGGAAGCGGTGAGGGCACATCCGAGCTGACACCTCTGGGAACCCAGGTGGCTTTAATACTGTGAGAAACAAGTGTGTATGTGGGGTGGTGTCTGAGAAAGAGGGAGACACAGACATGGCTGAGACGAGTAAGCTGTTTTATTTGCATTTCTGAAAACAAAAGTTGGATATATGACAAAGAACATTGTGAAATATAATGGTTTTGTTGTCCCCCCACCCCCACCCAGAGACAACGAGAAAAGTAGATTGTTAGATATCGCATTTGGTGGCTGAAGATCACCTGTGTGTTCCCAGCACCAGCGAGGCATGCAGCCTCTGGAAGTGGCCGAGGCCTGACTGAGGCTGCCTTGGTGACACAACGAGATACAGTTGGAGCAATCAAAATAATTTTGGATGAATTGAAACAAATAAGGGCTGTGTTAGGTGATATTTCAACAACATTAAAAGATCTTGTTGAAAAATATAACTTTGCAGTGCTGTCTTTACTGTGGGTTTTGGGTTCGGGTCCTTATGCTGTGACAAGAGTAGGCCAGGAAGAAGAGGAACACCGTTCCTCGGCAATGTTCCGCAACACTGCACAGGCTCTCAGAATTCGGCATAGTTTTAGGGGTGATCTAACAACTGGCCACCTGTAACATCGCCATCTACATTTCAGCAGGCCAATCGCACGCTCCACAATGGTGTGTGCACAAGTGTGAGCATCATTATAGCAATTTTCCTTCGCGCTCTGGAGGTTTTGAAAAAGGGGGTGAGGAGCCAGCACTTGAGAGGGCAGCCATTGTCACCTGCATTTTTATAAAAGAAACAATTCAATACGTGATCAATGAACAGTTAGAAATTACACAATGTTTATACCGTACCAAGAAACCAGCCATTGTGCACAGCGCCAGCCTGCAGTCTGCTCCCTACACTGCTGTGTACCAGAAAAAACGAGTCAGGAGTTGAATCAGCCATCCTGAAACACATTTGTCAGGACCATGTCTGCATCACAAATACCTATAGAATGCATGTTTTCTATTTACATAAATTCTTTTTAATAAGGAGCCCTTACTCCAATGCCGATTACATTTGGGAAACCGGACATTGTTGCAAATTGCGTTTAGATGTTAGCCAGACCTAGCATACAATTAAACAATTAGATTATTCTTGTAAACAAGCTTTAGAAAAAATTAACAATTTTATTGTTAATTATAACATGCCTGTCAGCCGATGCCCGCTGGTAACAGCCAGTTGCAAGGAACCCCAGGGTTATCAGTACCTGTGTTTGTACTGTGATGGCTGGGTTCCATCACATTGGTCTCGCTAACCCAGTTCAGCCCATAGCTCCAAACGCATACATGTAGATAATCTAAACTGGCTTATAAACCAGTCATCATGGGACAAAAAATCTTCATGGTCCCAGAACAACAGTCCTTTTCTAATTCTGCCATTGACTTAATCTTCTAGCAATGCCAGTGCATCCATTATGTTATGTTATGCATAAATGTGATCATGGTATTTGTGTTTTCAGCAGTCAGACTGATTGTTTCACAATGTGTCCAAATGATCATGACAATCACATCCACCACTTATCCATTTATGTTTTGACACCTGCGGCGCATAGATCAACAGTGTAGATGAAGTTAAGATTTGAGTTGAGTTGTTTATTTTACTTATATATGAATTCACCTTTATAATGTGATTGACAAAGTGAAATTAAATTTATGCTGTCTTACTCACTAGCACATAGATTTATTACACGTTCCAATACCATTCCTGTGTTTGATCACGCTCTTCACCTGTGATCACATTTTTTATCTTCCAAAATGTTCACACACTTTGGAAGGACGCATTTTGCCGTTAAATTTGTTTCTACAGATTGCAATGTATGTGTAGGAAGAGGTGTACACATTATAGGTTATGCATGAGACCCCAGCTCTTCATCACCTGACCCTAATAAATGAAGACAAATACCTCAGACATGGACGAGGTGAAGAATCAGTGGAGCTCCAGTGGAGAGGATGCAGTTCTTCAAGTATCTCAATGTTCACATTTCCTCAGACCTGACATTTCAGATCAATCCAAAAGGAATTGGCAAATCCTGTATCAACAACTGAGGAAGATCAGGGTCTCCTCAGTGATCCATAGGACTTTCTACTCGGGTGTTGTGGAGAGCCTCCTCACACAGACCATCACACTCTTGTAAGGTCATAGCTGTGTTCAGGACCGGAAAGTTCTTCAGAGATTGAGGCTGCTGCAGGTCTGCTTTCCCTTCTCTGCAGGACGTTCACACCAGGAGATGCTGGTACTTAGCAACTTCTGTAATTAGGCAAGATGTTCCGCACTATCATGGCAAAAACGGAGACAAAAACAGAACATGCCTCGCCCTCCCCTAATAGCATTACCTTAGAGTGAAACAGGACCTCACATCATACTCGTTGTCATATTTCATAGCATAGCTGATATATTGCTACATCAGACACCATTGTGTTTTAGAAATGTCCAGATGTGTGTTTCTAAACATAAAATAGTACTTTTATACTTATTTTACTTGCACTTGTTTTTTGTGTTATCATTTTTTCCATTTCTGTTCAATTTAAAATTATATATAATTTTTTTAAATATTTGCAGTCATAAAACGAGCAGTTCATTTAGGACAACGCTTCACTATACTATGCATTTTAATCGGGGGCCTATCAACCTTTCCAAAAGTGTTTTAGGATGAGGAAGCAAAGTTATAAATACAATTTAAACCCTTCAATACAGTTTAGTCTGACGAAATTGTGTGTGTGTGGAGGGGGGGTGTTCGAATCGCAACCCCATGCAATGCGCATGCGCGACTGAACGAATCACTCGTACGTGGCGACTCAATGTTCTCGAGTCACATTAAAGATTCGTTCAAAATGAATGAATCGTACAAGAACGACCCATCACTAACCACCAGTTTTACGGCGAGCAGGTGCAAGGAAGCACGCACAAATTTAATGAAATCAGTTCTTTAATTTCAACACAAAACCAAAATGGATTCTATCAGTGTTTTACTCGATACTACAGTAAAGTTCACCACCATGTCGCTCGTGCCCAAGGGAAGGCCCCGTGCTTTTTCTCACTCCCGGGTCTTTCCGGGAGCACCGCCCCTCACTCTGAAAGCACACAGATGATTAGTCTCTTCGAATGTTCCCCAGAACTCACGTGCTTGCCTGGGGCGGTTCACGACCAAATCTTAAGTCCACAAAGGATGCTTTTCACCAAACTCTTTGGTTTTCTCAGCCTGCAACCCACTTCAAGTACTTCAGGAAGAATAAGCTGGAACGTCTGGCCTCAAATACACACACATTAATCCACATAGCCAATCATAGCACAAAGACAATCACTCCTGATTATTGTAATTAGTTGCCTGGCAACCCACAGCTGAGCTCTTTGGCAGCTCTGTTTTGCCACGCCCCTAGTTTTCACCAGTGTTGGGCAAGTACCTTTAAAAAAGTAATTAGTTATAGTTACTAGTTACTTCTCACAAATAGTAACTGCATTAG
>JBBMFX010000030.1:18083912-18107917 GCA_037832545.1 Rhabdalestes septentrionalis | reverse complement strand
GCCCCACCCAGCGCATTGTCATCTGCTATAATCACAGCACAGATTTCTGGCGGAAAAATGCACGATGCGCTCGCACAATATAGCAATGATGCGTTGCGCCAGTGACGAAAGGACGTTGCGCCGTGTGCATTATCGGGCCCTTGGAGTTTTAGCCCTCCAGTCATTTTTTTGTTTGTTTGTAAAAATAAAGTAAAAGTCTCCTTCCCGGGCTGGAATAACCCCAATTTGACAATGTCACTGGATCAGTAAGTGTTCAAAATATAAGTACAACTACCTACATACATGCCACAACTTAGGTTTTAAACTATAACGTATCACTTTTTTATGGCTCCAGGAAAAAAGTTACCGAAAACATATGGGCAGTGACAGAATCACTGCCCCACATCAATCATTTCCCAAGCTACTCTGACAGATAGGTTGATGTTGTAGCTAGATGACGCATTTGTTTAAGCAGACATACCTGTGCTGTAAGTGTCCTCCAAATGCCTCTGCATTAATTACTGCCAGAGTAATATGACTCACTTTCAGAGACAAGTGTCTGCCACAATATTAATGCACTAGACCAGGGGTATTCAATTAAAAGTCACCAAGGTCCAGTTTCGTCCAAGTAGAAGGTCTGAACTGAAGTCCATCCTATGTCTCATAGACTTCCCCTATGTCCACATTTTCATATGGTTTCCAGATTATTTATATTTTGTTTCCAATGCAGGAGTGCAAAACTATCTATTTTCCATAAATAAAAGTTGTCCCAAGCAAATAAATTAAAAAGTTAGAAAAACAAATTTCATTAAACTTTGTTTTTTTTTCATGGGTCGGGTTTTGGGTCATTATCTACGTGTGTTTTTTGGGTTGGGAAGGGCGGTGTGGATCTCTTGATGGCTCGGTTTGGGACGGGTGTTAAAAAAAGCCAACCCGCACAACACTACTACAGATGATGGGCACTGAAAAAAACGTCTCTTTTTGGAAGCCACGAGGGCCAGCTCTTTGAAAAGACCCAAACTTCCCATCTCTAGTAAACTTATGAGCGTCATATTAACTGGAATAACAGCACCCAAAGTCCAAAATAATTCTCCATGAAAATTACTTAATCTCGTGAATTTACCAGACTGGTCACGGGTCCAGACAGAACCATCACTCGGTTCGGATCCGGACCAAAGTCCATCATTTGGTGTGTCAGAGACACACTGATCCACACAGTATTCCCCCCAAAAGTTTGCCCATATTAGAATGAACCTTTCTTGTGTTTTTGGGCCAGGCAGCTGAACAAGATTGCAGAGTGCTAACCTGCAGTGGCCTCTCTGGTGTCCAACATATGGTATCTCGGTTTCTGACTGGTAAGCTGTGAGTCCTGAACACCTCCCACTTCAACTGGATCCTGAATTGAAAGGGAGGTCTGAGTCAGTCAGGTTTGGGATCAACATATCCAGTACCACCAAGCAGAGCATAGGGACGGCCCAGGTCTGTGTGTTCAGTCCTCTGCTGTTCATGTTGCTGACCCATGATTGAGCAGTCATGCAAGGCTCAAACATCATGAAGTTAGATGATGAAACATCCATTGTGGGTTTGATCAACAAGAATGGTGAGGTGGCATAAACAGAGAAGGTCCGACAGCTAAATGACAGGTGCAAAATCAACAAAATGTCTCTAAATGGGGGCAAAACAAAGAAAATGGCTGTTGGCTTTAGTAGGGCATGACTTGATCTCTGCTGGACATCAGTGGCTCCTCAGTGGAGATCGTCCAGTGCACCTCACATGTGTCTTGTGTCCCAGCAGCATTTCTACTGCCTGTGGAGACTGAGGAGAGTGTACCTCAACCCCATCCATTGCCTGTCTAAGGAGCCTGGGATGAGAATGTAAACCAACTAAGTTCCAACAATGTATATTTTGAAGATGGACGAGGTAACACAGTGATTTAACTCAATATAAACAATATATGGAAAAGGTGGGACATGACAATGATACATCAACAAAAGCATGGCATGTCAAATGTGCTATGTTTCGAACCATGCAGATGTAAGTACAATGCACAAAAATATTTAAAGTGGGCCATAGAAAAATCCTCTTCGACTAGAGAGAGAACTCCATGGTAATGGCAGGCAGTCAACACATCACTTCAGCACGACAGGAGTGCCTCTGCTGTCAGCATCTCTGCTTCCACTAGTGAAGCAAAAAACACCATAGGTGGGCGTGAGAGGAAGAGAGAGAGAATTAAGGACATCATTTAGCTCAGCCTCCCACATCAAGGTTTACATGGTAGGCGAATGTGTAGGTGTCTGGCAGGGGTGGGGGATGGGGCAGAGACGTAGAGATGGGGGAAAAGATTAAGGAAAAGTAGACAGAGATGGTGTGTGTGTGAGTGTGTATGTGTGTGAGAGCGAGAATGAGATACAGGTGCGAGAGAAATAGCAAAGTAGAGGCACTAGAAAAGCAGATAGAGATGGATAAAGATTAAAAGACAGTAAGAAGAGACAGAAAAAGAGCAAAACAGAGAATGGAGAGAGAGTTAGAGGGAGAGAGGGAGAGAGCGTAAGAGAGAAAGAGAGAAAGGGAAAGAGACAGAGAAAGAGAGAGAGAGAGACAGAGAGAGAGAGAGAGATAAATAGAATGTGAGGGGGAGGACTAGAGACACACACACACATGCACACTTCTCCAGGAGTGAAAGCATTAGGACTATAATTAAACTGTCCCTTACGTGTCCCTAGAGATGCGTCCACTCAAGACATGCAGCATCCACGCCTGGTGGAGCTAACATTAAACCTAAATCAGCCACCCGTGAAACCTCCACAAACCCTCACAGTTCATTATCACATAGTGTACATTTGGTTTGGTGTCTTATTAGTCCTGTTTATCTTACATATTTTGGTAGAAAAATAACTAAGACCACCCCCCCCCTCCCTCCTTCCTGTGTTGGTTGTTCTTTAATAAATGATCATTTTGTGATGGGATTTGTTTTTTGGTTTGTAATTTTCCTTTGATTAATAGCTCATTCTGAATGTACCTGCACAGTATGAGGGCATTAGCTTGTTTAGTTGTAGTGCACTGTGAAATCCATTATCTAAAAGTTGGGACATAAATTGCCTTACTTTCCCTGGGTAAAAAAAAAAAGCATTTTGTTTAAGGTTCCTGCCCTGCTTCAGAAAAGTACAGGGAGGGAGTGGGTGCGGGGGTGAGGGTGGTGGTTTCATCAAGATATTAGAAACTGTGCACACAAGAGGGGATGAAAAACTCATAATTAAATGTCATGTCTCTCATATCAGTCCTGTGGCAGAATCCCCCAATTTACATTTCACAGGCAGAAACATTACTCACTTCCAGTATTATGTTAATCACTTTTCAATTATGAAAACTGTTATCCTATTTCATGCTGTGGTCTTGTTTTAGGATTTGGCACTGCCTTTAATCTATAAACCAGCAATCAAGGACTAGTAGATATGTCCCATTCTATGTATTACACAGAGTTTGTTACATTTTTAAGCACAACAGGCATTTTTAGTGAAAGAATAATTTTAGCAATTCAGTCTTGCCACATTCTGCTGTGTTGCTGGCCCACTTCCTATAAATGTTAAGACCAATAATGAGACAGACTCAACAATATTTGTTACAAGGGCTTAAGTGAAGAGCTCCACTAGTGAAGGGAGAAGCTCTTAAAATAGGTTTTCTATTGAGTTTTCCCGTTAAAATTGGCTTAACATAGTTCTTCTCATTATTTTCACAAGATGAAAGTTATGATTTCTCATCTTCATCCATGCCAAATGCAAGGTTTGAGCTCCTTCCTCAGAAGAAAAACAGGCACGCGGATCTAGGCGTCAAAAACATGCCTCTCCGGTGCAGATGTGATCCCCAGCTGCTTACTCAGTTGGAATGTGTAGAGCAGCGGAATCTCTTTAGCACTCCCCTGTGGACGCCTCTTCGAGAAAGACTAGCAATGGAAAGAAACTTCAGTTGTCAGTGTTTCTAGAAATATTGCAAATTTAGATCTGAATGCAAGATTAAAATAATTTGTTCACTTGTGAGCTTATGACTTCACAAAGTCTGTCATCTGTTCAATAAAGGCCTTTTATACATCCTCAGATGTTTCAAATAAAGTTTAGTGGAGTGTTTGGTAAGTGAATTGACAGAAAACTGTGTTTTATGCTCTATTTTTATAGGACTATATGAAGGGTGAGTGCCTATTCGCTGTCATACTGAAGGGCCAGTAAAAAAAAAAAAAGCCCAGCTAACCCCCCTTGAACAGATGCATCAGTAGCTGAAAGAGGCTAATCCCGAGGAGGGGGCATAAATGACAGCGCTGTTTTGTGGTAATTATTACAGGAAACACTTGCAGTTGAATACGTCCTGGTTGTAAAGACGGCAGCCTGGTTTGGCAAGCGACATGAGACTCACACCTGGGTGTCATTAATATGCATGACAACCTGCTCCCATGACAAACAATGAGATTATTGTAAACCATTTAATATAAAAGCTGTCATGCAAGGACAGGAAGCTATCAGATTCACACTGAGATTTTAATTTGAAACAGAGACAGGAAATTGGCCTTGGTTTCCAGGTCACCCAGCCCAAGTCTCAGGGAAGCTGCTTCTTTTTTTTCTTCACGCCTGAAGACACGTAAAAACCCAGAAGACGCGTCCCACAGAACCCGCAGAGAGGCCAGCCCGCGATCAGATTACCATGCCGCATCCTAATAACCGCTGGGCACTCAATGCAAATGCTATTCTTGGATCAACCCTCGTAGAATTGATATTGTACCCTGTGGTTTATTGATAATGCCATAGATAATGGGAGAGATGGCCCCCAGTGTGAGGGGATTGACTGTAGGGGAGAAGACTGCAGGTCACTACTCCACACGTCGACGAGGTCAGTTCCGTGGCAGTGATGCTGGAGTGGACTCCTAGCTGGATAAGACAGCGAATGAAATTTAATAATGGCAGGGGGTTAATATTGTGAGCTCCTGTCACTGTTAACTAAGACATTAACATGTACTTTCAGTTTCATGAACATCAGACATGCTTGCCAAATAGCAATCAAGAAATGAATCTAATGCAGTAATACTGCAACAGTGTTACACATTTTAAGTGAAATATGTAAAACAATGGATCTGGTGTGTTTTTCCTATTGCCTACAGACAAGCTATTGGGTACATTCAGCATCTGCACATTTTTGCTTATTACTAAAAAATAAGGAGTCATACAGTCTGTGCTTGAACATTCTTTGACATCCTGCTATGCAGCTGAAATGCTCACATAGGTAAAATAACCATGTTACGGGACTATGTGTATAACACTACTGCCACACAGTGGCTGGTATTGGAAGTAACCACCAGTTCTCCATGTGTTACATCAGAAATGGACATTCGCTGTGAAGAAAAGTTATAGGTTGAGTCATTTTGAACTTACTGCTTATGGTTACACTTTTTGGTGCATGCAGAAATGCTTTATGGAAGGTCACAACATAGGGATATAAGAAAAGTTCTTATCAGTTTGATTTATGGGCAGTGTTATTTAGATAAATAGAGGCAATATGGTTTAGAATCAGAACACTGACAGCCTGGCCCAAAATAATGAAATGTCATATTTACTTATGTCAAAGATTCTAAAATATTTTACAGAGCAATATATACTCATTTATTTCAATTAAATCCCACACATGTATTTAACTGAATACTGTAACTGTCATAGTTATTAACTGTCATCATTATAATTCTGATTAGTTTTAAGTATTAATCTACATTCATAAACACATCCTATTTTCAAAGCCCATTCCTTGGTGAACCATAAAAAAAGAATTAGAAAACCAGGATTGACACTAGAACTCGATTATTTCGAAAACGAACAAAACAGAAGAAGAATAAGCAAAACTCAGAATCACGGAGAACATACGTTAAGACTTCCTGAGGTAAATACGATGCATTTTTCGGTTGATTTTATATGGTGTTGAGTAAAACACATTAACAATGTTAAAACCAACAGCAGGGATCATCATTTGGGCCAGTACAGTTTGGTGATTAATGTGCTCTGAAAGTAATTCAGTGTATCAATTAATCATCAAGTTTGTTAGATGTAAAAGTGCAGGGTAATAACCAAACTTCTACAAAACCATCCAGGACCAGAACTAATGAGCCCTGATTTACAGCACTGGACCGAGTCTGGCCGAAATATGTGAGATAAAAGATTTCGAGGTGGTGCCATTACATCACAAACTAAACAGTCAATCATCAACACTACACAAAAGTCAATGTCTCTTCCATACAGACCAATTAAACTTAGTAATCCTGCTGTACACTTTGTCACACAACACTTGCTAGATACATGTGTGTTTAGTCTACACC
The DNA here is from genome assembly GCA_037832545.1 of Rhabdalestes septentrionalis. Classification (NCBI taxonomy): domain Eukaryota; kingdom Metazoa; phylum Chordata; class Actinopteri; order Characiformes; family Alestidae; genus Rhabdalestes; species Rhabdalestes septentrionalis. Next base: position 18,101,592 of record JBBMFX010000030.1, on the reverse strand, counting down.
CAGTTCTGCAATAGCCAGGGCTCAGACAGCTAGAAAACAATGATTAGACTGTCACTGGCTGTCACCATTCTCCCATATATTCAGAACCAGTATTCTGTACTCATATTGTGGAGATTCTTCACTGTCCTCATGATGACACAAACAGTAATGTTAAGTACAGAAAGTGAATGTTTTTAGAAGTGCACTGGATAATGCCTGATAGTGTTCCGGCAGGTTTTGCTAAAATAACTATTCAGGATAAATATACTTTCAACCTCCATGCTTTCTTTTTCAATGTGATGGGTGTAGCTCCTGTACAGAGTAAAGTTGTGTTTACTTGGTTGAATTGATAGTATGCAACACCCTCCAGTGAACACACAAGTGCAGCAGAACAAACCCCCCGCTCTTCCTCAGGTGCCCCTTTAGGTGATTGCCTTATTCGCTTGAATATGAATAGGACTGCACTGGTTTATTTCCACTTTATTTTAAACGATTGAGAAGGAAAGCACCCAGCAATGAAGGCTATCACATCAAAAAGTGGACTTCACTGCACACAGTCATTCAAAGGCCTGTGTTAACTCTGAATTTGCTTTCTAAACTTCCCATGTTTCTCAGAATCAAGGACCGACAGTCATGAGGAACCAAATGTAACGCATGCATGAATAATTTTGACTCATTTTAAGGAAACGTACACATCTTACTGATCTTCCATCTATCCATTACCTGAACCACTTATCCCTAGCGAGGGGTATATATGTGTGTGTGTGTGTGTGTGTGTGTGTGTGTGTGTGTGTGTGTGTGTGTGGTGGTCATAGTGAAACGCAGAGAAGCACTATGTACAAGTCATCAGACGTGATCTTTTACATATTTATAAAAAAATATGTATTTGATAGATAAGATGGCTTTGCACATTTATACAGGTTTAAAAAGACCCTTCTGAAATAGTTTTACCTACTCAACGCATCATTTAAGCATTAAGGTATTCTTATGTAGACGACATGACAGGTTAAAGCAGCCTTGTCAAATCGGTCTAATCTGTAGAAGTGATATATGCGAAACAACACCTCACCAAATTGTGTCCACAACAACAGCAACACACTCTTTACCTGGTTTTCTTACCTCCCTCCTTCATTCTCTGGACAGGGCAACGTGCTTTATTAATATGCATTTCAAAGTAATATAGTTGTGCAGAAAAATGTGTATGAAAGGTTGCTCCGGAAAGCAAAAAATAGCCTAGGGGAAAAATAAACTGGTAAATGTTACTGACACTGTATGAGAAATTGAAATGGCGAGTATTTTTGTCCCATGTAGCCCCTTGCATAGATTCACGCAGAAACAACAGGAGCAGGGGCAGTCAGCTGTCTCTGCACGTCTCTGCTCCCACAGCTGCATCTATTACACTGTATTAGTGCATAATTGTGTGTTCACTTTCATATCTGTCTTCAAAGCAATAAAAACTCAATTAATATTTCAACACTCTAAAGTGACAGAAGCCCCGCTGCTGACTTTTCTGATCAATTTTGATTAAGAGCCTCAAATCATCTTGCTAAATGAGTATGTTGGTATCATATTGCTTCCAATATTCTAATTCACATGTTCAGTGAATGGGGCTCAGGCAAGGATCTCTTTATGTGGTGATGTTGGATACATTTGTAAAATCCTAATCTGAATTTTGATCCCCTCAGAAATATTAGCCTGTCATGTGTCCATCTGTAATGAAGTTTTAAAGCAATGGGCCATCTGGTTGTTTAATTCAGTTCTGTGGTCTATTGCTACAAAACATGCCTTTACAATCGAAATCAATTAAATATAAAGCTCCTGAAAAAATAATGATATCATAAATCCCTGCAGCGGTATATTTTTTTTCTGGAGCTGTGTGTATGTAATAGGGATGGAACCTAATACAAATACGGTATTCGGAAAGGCACAAATAACGTGTTTTTTATGAATACCGTATTCGGACAAATATTTATAAAAAACATTTATATTCGGGAAACCCCGCCCCCGCCCCGGTCACATGCTCGCTTTCCAGGGTACATACTCCGCCTCCCCCTGGTATACCCTCGCGTTCGGGAGTAGAACCTCCGCTCCCCCCGGTACACCCTCACGTTTGGGAGTAGAGCCTCTGCCCCCCGGTACGCCATCGTGTTCGGGAGTAGAGCCTCCGCCCAGTGTGGGCATATGGGCATCCAGACACAAAAGAGGGTGTCTTGCCGTTTTTATCGCTTCAGACACATGAACACCTGACTATTCAGTTTCTCACTCTTATGTCTTTGTATAATGGGGTCAAAGTGGGTTACCACCCTCTTTTTCTCTCTCTTTCTGACTCCGGAGCATCATGGCTTAAAATGCCATTTCGCAGTTAGGGAAAGTGCTGGGATTTTTCTGATGGTTTAGTATGTTCCTTCCCACTAATAATGGCCTTGTTCACCATGTGTATCACCATGTGTGAAATTAATCAGGAACTGCTATATTCCTCTGCGTCTGGCTGAGTTACCTTAACTTTACTGAGAAAGGATAAAGCCTGATCCTTACAACAGGTGACACTGTAAAGTGGTAACTGGTGTTATTCACTTCACTTGTCAGTGGTTTTAATGTTATGGTTGTATATGTAATTCTGTTTTATTGTACTGTTTGTTACTGACACAATCACACAACTGTTCTCTTTATTTCTGTTGTCATATTAGTAGTTTTGTTGTTCTGTTTAATAGTTTTACCTTTTTTATTTTATTAGTGTGACTGCGGTACCAATAGCACACTATTGTTCTCCTCAAGTTTAATTAGTATGATTGCATCAGCAATCATGCTGTTGTTCTTTTTTATTTTATTCCTATTGTTTTAAAGAACAAAAGAGGTCATGTGTTTGAAGTCACTTTGGATAGGTCGCTGTTGAAAGAGCTCTGGTTATAGGTGGTACAGTTACTAGCTACTCCTTTAGGGGCTCCAGCACCAGCTATTGTTAGATACACCAGGTGCCAGGGTGACATACATGGCAAGGAACCTGAAACTGTTAGCAAGCCTTAAGTATGACAGGATAAGTAAAATATCATATCACTACCTAACTACATGGTCTTCATCATACTCATTAGGGGTGTGCAGAGCGGCCGCTATTTGTCCCCAATACAAATATTTCCGAATACGGTATTCGTAAAAACACATTATTTGTGCCAATCCGAATAGCGTATTTGTATTTGTCTCCACCCCTAATACTCATAATGTGAGCACAACACCTCGTTTTCTTGTTAGTTATACAATATCATACACCACAGGTCTTATTTTTTAATGAAAACCTTCCAGTTTTATCAAGCCCACTTGGCTCTTCACCTTCTCTAGTATACTTAAATAACCTAACTGAATGCTTAAAGACACATTAGATTATACTGCACCTCTAAGACAAAAGAGAAAAGCTCGCTTCTTGGTGTAACTATCAAATGCGCTTTAAATCTAAATGTTCGAAACTACAGCATAAATAGCGAAAAACCAAGCTGGAATTTTTCTGCTCTGGCTGGAAGGAGAGACTGAGCATAGCTTTTACTGTGGCACACTCGGCTCATCTATCGTCTTTCACTGAATCTAACCAAGACATTGCCTCCACTGCTTTGCAAATGGCATACAACTTTATTTTTCTGTCAACCCAGACGATAAACAATAAATAAGATTGAGGACTGCGTTGAAGATATAAAAGAATGGATGACACACAACTTTCTCTTGATGAACGCAGAATAACACAGAGATCCTTCTTCAAGGTCCAGAAGCTACTAGAAATAAAATGTTAGGTCTCATGCTAGGATGTTGCTGGTTCCAAAGCTTCTCCAATGTCGAATGGCAAAAAACATGGTGTCACGATCGCTCCACAACTTTCATTTGATGCACATAGAACAACAAACGCAAATCAGTCCGAAAAACACAGTAGGGTTTTTAACAGCCGTTCAGACACTTAAGCACGTTTGCTACCGTTTTAAAAATATCAGGTGATGAAACACACTGGAATGACGTTACCATGTCACCTCCTGATGAATATCTGGTAAGCAGGAGTAGAAGAGCCAGGACTGAGCTGAGGTACCGTCACACTCTTTTTGTCTCTGTGTAACTGCAGAATCATGAAAACTGACCCTCAGAGATAAACGAGGCCTACAGCTCCTTAGATGTTTGTCTGGATTTTGGTGACTTCCAATGTGTGTTGTCCATGTGTTCCTTGAGAAATTTAGCAAGGCTTCCCTTAAAAATGACTTTTTTCTTCTATCCAGACTAATATTGTTCAGTAACTGGTAACCTACAATCCATTGATAAATGGCTCTATTTAAAAGATGTTTAGGCTGGGTTGACTAATCAGGTTTTTCTAGTGTGACTGATCCCAATTATCATCTAACTTTGTTTAATTTGTCAATTGAAAAGGACAAACTGTTTTCATAGCACTGTAAGCGAGGATTAGCATGTTCAATTAGCATGTGCAGTTTGGAATTAAGAAAACACTTTACAAAACAACACTCTTAGGCTACAGTGCAAGTTTTATGTTCAGTGTTTTTTTTCCATTACGTATTTTGGTTTCATCAAATTCAATAAATAAAACAAAAGAAATGATTTATGTGGAAGTGCCAGCTCTGATACACAGGCTTGAGACAAAGAGCATGATATGCTTCAGTTCTTTATTTGAGTTCTCACTATACCTGCAAAAATGTTTAAAGCTCATTTGCACTGTAAAGGTTTGAAACAATTCTATTTTTTGCAAAATGTGTTACTTATGACATTTATCAATTTATTCTGATTAGCATGGATAAAACCTTATCAAAGATTCTGTACATGCAGGTTTTCTGTGCAACTTTAGACATAATCAAACCAACCATACTAAAGGTAAGCAAGGTACATGAAGTTAAATTTTTCAAAATGGCCATCTGCAACCGGAAAGCTTTGAGTTAGAGCACCACCACTGAAAAGACAATTTTTACGCTATCTAACAGTGATGATGCCTTTGACACAGCTTTAGAAAACATAGTAGAATTAATTCAGCAGGACTTCAGGAAAACTATGCATATATAGTTACGTCTTGACAAACCTTTAAAATGATTTTTTTTTTAGGTACAGTATTTACAGAAATCTCTGTCTGCCATTATTGGTATTATGAGATCTCAAGGCAGAAACCTAGGCTAATACAGTTGAGTACAAAATTTCAAGACTGATTTCATTCAGGAAACAGACACTGCCTGTTTCCTTAATAGATACATTTGCATTAACAAAATCTTGTTCCTAATGCACAAGTGATTTGAAAGTTCAAACATACAAAAGGAAAAGCATCACAAAGTAAACGAAAAAGTTCTATACTGAAGAAACACCCCTGTCTATTAGTGTCACCTCTGCACTTGCTCAGTGCAGAACTTAAAATTGTATAGGAAACTACAACACATGCAATGTACTGCAAAAAAAAAAAAAAGTACTCTACAAAAATGTTAAATTAAACAAAATGCATCTCAGGAATCTAAATGTTGCATTTCACACACTCATAGCCTTAAGAATTATTTTAGAAAATGAAATGTGATGAAAGAATAGGGACAAAATCCTTAATATGTTCATTTTTGGTCGAGTTCCTTAAATGCTTCAAAAGAGATCTGAACAAAAATGCGGATAAAACAAACAAACCAACCAAAAAAAAAAAAAAAAAACAACTTCAGGAGTGATAAAGCAAATATTTACAGTGGCCTCTGTCGTCTACTATTCAGCACAAAGACGGTCACATTAGTAAATCATTTTTGCTTAGACCAAACTGCAATTTATCTGGAAAAATAATTTTACAAATTGCAAAATAACAAAAAACAACAAGAAGACAAAATGTATTAGAAGTGCCAAACCCCACTGAATGCATACAATCAGCAAGACAGGTGTTTACACAAAAGAAACGTTACCGAAACAAGACTCACCCCCCCAATGAATCTTTGATTCACAATAGCGGCAATGACTTTTTATGCATTTAGTTTTCAGTGGTCCCTCTATGCCTGTTGTTTCTAACACATCACTTGTGTAATTGAGATATATGTCTATGATAACTGAGGGACTGGTATTTTTTTAGACATGTAAACACATAGCTCTGCTTTTTTTAATGCCCATTGAAAAGCCTGGGCTTCACTGCCATATTGCATGCTCTCTACTGATGTCGTTAGTATATGTTCTTGTTATGTGTAAATTATTTTTAGACTGATTAAGACTCTTTTCGTTAAAGTGATGGTATTAAGGCTTAGAGGGAGCACTGACTAATTCACTCTTGTCACATTAAAACATCGACATCATCAGCATGGTCTTCCTCTTCAGTGACTTTGAGCGACAGGACCTCTTCATTAAGGAAAAGACCACTGAGTCTTTCCTTGCGGGCCTGTCTCTGTTCTTTCAGCTGCCTTTTACGCAGAGCCTTCTGCTGCAATTTCCTCTGCTTAGAACGTTTCTGCACAAAGAATTTGTAAAAGAAAGTCAATCAAAATCAAACACATCCGCATTGTGGAGCAGAATACAATATAGTCCCAGGAAACATGTTATGTTAATTTTCTGTAATGTTTGTGTGTTATTAGACATCCAGAAAAGCCTGAAGGAAATAAGGAAAAATATGATCTAAGCTGTCTTAAGACACATGGCGGAATGGTGCCAACTTCCATCAAAAAGAGAATAAATTTGGGAAATATGCAGATATTAATTACATCAAATTTCCCACTTTTTTTTTTCCCACAGTATATTGGAACAATATTGACCTATTTAAAAAGCAAGCAGGTTTTCTGGGTCTTTAATCATATTTTAGTACTAATTTCTGGTTAATTGTTATGGTCATGAGTTTACACGACCAAAAAAAAAAATAATCTTTAAACATGTTTCACTGTTTAAATGCAATGAAGTATAATCTTTATGCAGATTTAAACCTACCTTTGAGTCTCGAATGCGCTCTGCCGCAGTGGCCAAGTTGCCATCGCTGTGTGCACGGCTGATGCTTGTGGAAGAGTTCGAACCTGTGGATCCAGTGCTGCTGCTGGCGCTGCTCACCATGCTGGCATTGCTGCTGCTATGGGCACTTACACCACTAGTACTGCCACTGCTCGCCACACTCCGTTTCCAGCTGTCCCGAGTGCTGCCAGGCCTCTGCCGTGGACTGTGCTCCCGGATATAGCTCCTCACCTGAATGACACAAAGACATGTACTCCATATTCTCTCACATCCAGCTCTGGGTTTAATTAATATTACACACATAAAAACACACCAAATGTAATTTAGGTGACATTTTCTAGTCATCAATTAGCAGTGAAATTATTCAGGAGATCTGCTCAAGTATACACTGCTCCCTTGGACTAAAGTTAGATTGGTAAAGAAAACACACACCAAGAATGGTTTCATTTCAACTTACTGATGCTCCAATGACATTACAGTAAAGAGGGAGTAAAGTAAAGTAAACGGTGTTGCAGTAATATTTAGGGCTGCTAGAGCTCATCAAGTAAATTTCATTTTCCTCATCCACTGACCTGTTTCAGTTTTTCATCCGTGAGGCAGTTCAGCTCGATGATGAACTCGCTGTCTGTTGGAGATATCTGAGCACTTGGGTCGATGATTTTAATTATGTCAAGCTGCTCCCGGAGTCCCATCTCAGTACTGACTTTCCGGCTCAAGTACTCAATATACTCCACCTGAAAGTCGAAAATTAAAATGTTTAGACGGCGCATAGCTGCAGAGTTAAAGGCTCTATGCAGAAAGATGTGAATCAGACATGGTGAAATATTTGCTGTGGTAATGAAACTTAAAAATAACAAAAAAGAACAACAAAAAAATCGATTTTACGGCTCTACATGCTGGGCATTGTTTAAAGTCTTACCTGTTCATCATTGGTCATGGCACTCCAGGGCAATTCATCCAGGTTTCCGTGTGGTTTTGGTTTTCTTTTTGAAACAAGGCAGGGTGAGCTTGGTACACTAGGTATGATGTCTGACTGCACATCGCTCCCACTTGCAATGTCACTTCCTGGCAACTGAGAACAAATAACTGAGTTGTTAGTGGTGATGGCATCTTCATTTTTATGATAAACTACTGAATAATGTGAACATCTGGTGGAACAATAATAAGATTCCGTTGAAGGTAAAAATGTCTCAGTCGACTTTCTGAGTGATTCATCATCGCACAGTATGAATATTATTTATAATGACAACAAATGTTGAAAATAACCAGTTTAAGTTCAGTTTAGTGATCATCAGTTCACAACATATTTCTCCTCTCCTAAAAATTATCTTATGAGGCATGAAGTCCACAAGACGTCTGAAGATGTGCCGTATTATCGGACACAAAAACCTTTGTATTTGACACTTTAGTCCTGTGATGTGAGTCCTGTCTAGTATGTCCAGCACATCTCACAGATCCTCAATCAAGGTGAGACCTGGGGTCATGAAGGACCAGACAGGCTTGACTTCACTCCCCTAGGCTAACTGTGTGGGACTGTCGCCACACACAGACACACACAGTTCAGTTGCCCTAAAACAGTAAGACAGTATCTTGGCTCAGATTTGGCTCCACCTTTCTCAGCCTGCAAAGAAAGCAATGTGATTTGCCATGCTAGTGTGTTGAGTGCAGAATCACTGAATAAAAAGTACAATATGAATTAACAATAACGATATAAACACCTGTCTAATATTGTGCAGATCCTCTTGTGCAGCCAACCGCTCTAACTTGTCAAGACATGGACTCCACAAGGCCTCTGAAGTTTGCGATATTTGGTGCCAAGATATTAGCAGCAAAACCAAATGTCCAAATTTATTACCCGTAAATTACGGACTATAAGCCGCTACTTTTTTCTCAAATTTTGAAGAGTGCGGCTTAAAATACGGTGCGGCTAATGCATGTGTTTTTCCATGCCGCCTAAAACCTTTAGCCTCGTAACCAGAGCTTAGATCGGGACCAAAAAATTAAACCCGACCTGAGCCTGAGCACCTCGTGTCCCAGCCCGGCCCGACACATTATCTGTAATGTTCGTCGATTTAAACCATTTTTAAATACGTGGGCCGTTTTAATGCTTGATCACGGCTCGGCCCGACACAGCCCGAGGATAGTGGCAGGAAATGTCAACCCGACGCGCGGACCGGGTTGGACTCGTGACTAGACCCAGCGCCAGATCTCAAATTACAACATGAGACACATGCGGCTTAAAATCCGGCGCAGCTTGTATAAGTACAAAGTAGATTTTCTTCCTAAAATTAGAGCATGCAGAACTAGTTTCTGTCACAAATTCCCCAGATGCTCACAGACAAAAAACCTGGGGAACTTCTGTACCATTCCAAACAGTCCTGGTCATTTCTACCATGTTCTAAACCATTCTAAACAACTATAAATTGAGAAACTAGTTAGTCGCAAGTCATTTACAAGTCCAGAGAGCTTAGTGAGGACCTCCAGTTGCACATTTTGGGTGCTCACATTTGGAGAGACTATAAAGCCATATCCAAATTTTTTCAAGCACCAGCCTTGAGTAAATCACTAGACAACAGTGTAAAGAATCATCCAGTGTAAAGAATCATCCAGTTTTATCTAAAAGGGTGTGGTACAAAGCCAAAGGGAAGGCCATCCTGAATGAATGTGAGCAATCCTAATATGAGAAGCTCAAGGGAAACACCTAAAGCACACACAGTGCAGAGTAGATGTCCATGAATTCAAATCTTGAATTCAATCTTCCAGGAGAGACACACAAAAGCTCATCTAGTATTTGCAAAACTCAAAGACAAAAACTGTCGCAACATGTATGGCATAGGGGTGTGAGAAACAGCATGTTTTATTGAATACTGATTAGGCCTGTAATGATAAAAAATTTTGCTAGACAATAAATTGCTCCAGAAATTATTATAATATTGTCATTGTGTCCATTTCTACTGATGTAAAGACAATGACATAATAATGTAAATGCACCCTTTCAAAGCTCCATAAACCTTGATATCTAAAGATCACATATCCCTGGGAGTGGAAGACATTGCAAGACAGCCAGCATACCTTGACTTTGTGTGGCTTAAGGCTGGATCTCTCAGGTGTAGCATGTGTCCAGCTGTGCTCTAGCGCGTTGTCCCTATACTTTTGTCCAAGGCGATCGTCTTCGTCTTAATAACACCAGCTCGCCGGAGGGTATTATGGCAAACAAGGGGTCTTTGGAAAGCTCTAATTGAGCCCTATTTAACTGTGAAGTTTCCCAGAGATTGGTGCTTCCCCCATTTAGAAAAGCCGCAAGCAATAATTGCATCTTAAAACCGGACTGGCTCTCTGCACTTCTGAAGGTCTTTCTGTAAATTTAGACTCTTCTCATTTAAATAAAATATATTTAAACCTGATTATACTATTACTTGGCTTTTTTTATTCTCAGTATTACAAACGTAGAGCTTCTTCAGCTCCGCAGTGCACCAGGCTGCCAGAGGCTGAGTGAAGCACGTCTCACATAACGCTTCTGAGGATAAACGAGGAGAAATGAGACTCAGAGGTTCTGGCACGTTCCTAAAGAAGAGCCGATCTCTGGAAAAAAAAACTTCCCGTCCTGTAAGTGGGACGGCCGTACACAGTGGCATAAGCGGTATTCATTTAATCATCTTAAAATATGTACCTACTTAGCATTTTCTCACCAGGGGTCTAGCTAGCTATTAGGCTAACCCACAAGAGAGTTCATGCCTCATTACCCTAAGGAAACAAGAGGGGGCGGTAGAGACCAATGTACCACAGCAAACAAATGAAAATTATCGCGACCTCATTTTAATTATCGTGCAATTAATTGATTTATTGTTTATTGTGTCAGGCCTAATATTGATGACATTTTTAAATATATAATCGCATTGATATTACGCAGAAATGGACAAATGCACTGTGGTATGTTTTATCATAGCCAAATTATTGTGATGTGGCAAGAGTTCACTCATTAGTTCACTCACACACTCCAGTAAAACTTGGTCTAAGACACCTCACACTAAGCTTAAGCCTCTTGCCACAACTTCTTCCCTTCATCAAAGCTCCCTCTGTGGTTTTTATACAACATATGCAAGAGCTAAAACTATATTGAACTCTTGGTCTTTGTTTACAAGTAACAGCAGCTATATTTAACATGTCTTCTGCTGTGTGTGGGTAAGCAATTAACCTGTTCTAAACTATAGCTTTTATGTAGAGTGGCACCCCACCCCCACAGCACCAACATAAACTATGTCTTCCTGTTGTGTCGCCTAGTGCCCTCTACACCTGCTAAATAAGACAAATAAAAACCATGTTTTTATTACTATTTAATCATTTAATTTTTTGCCATGGCTATTTTTTGTTAACAAAAACATTTATTTGGGTCATTAACCATCTGTTCACCTTTCACACCTTTTATCCAGCCCCCCCACACACAGTGTCCCAGACATCAACATCCTGCTTAACACTAGAGCCACAGGGCAGGCAAGCAAGCAAGCCAGCCAGCATGCAAGCAATAAATGAATGAATGAATGAATGAATGAATAAATAAATAAAATATATAATTATTTATATTTGAAATAAAAAATCTGTATTTACCATTGAAAATCGCACAGGTTAATTTAAGAATCCGGTTTTTGTTTGTGTTTTTGCTGGTAATAACAAAATAAGGGTTAAGCTTCTTGCACAATAGTGTGGCTTGCTCCAGAAAATATTTGTCACTGATGAAGGTGATCCTTCATCAAGACATGATACAATCTTCACACAAACACTCCCATCACTGCAAAACTGACATTATTTCTCTTTTTTCAAGGATCAAAATATTCCATTATGTCCAGCCTGTGTGCCTGGTGGCCATGCTGTCAGACAGTCCCCCTGGACAAAATGTCCTCACAGGGCACGTCCTCAGAATGAGATGAAATCCGTGTGCACATACAAGTCAACACAGTCTACAGTGCCAGCAGATGAAATAAAAGTTTCTTGCGGACTACTCTTGGTGGGGTTGCCTCATTGTTTCGTTATACTGTTTTTTTCAATGCCGTTTCAAAGGTCTCACCACCCTGGGTACACGTACACAGCTGCTGATGACAAAGTAACTCTGAAATTGCTACAATTATTATTTTAATATGATCAATGGAGGGAATGCATGATATTTAGCTGGTGGTGGCTGGGGTTGCACAACATATTGTCCGCTACTTGTTATCCTAATATAAGCTAGGTTTCTGCAATACTGATATTAGCTGCCATGTGCAACTGAGCCTCTAACTAATTACACTGTTGCTGACAGGTTAACCAATCATAGTTCTGGGTGTCCTGATGAATGAGGGTCTTCATGTAATCACACAAAATATCATTTGTAATCATTAAAGGTGTTTCATTTGTTGGTGAATTGGTGCATGAACGACAGTAGCTGGAATGAGGAGATACATTTAAATGTGTTAGCACTGGGACATCGCAAAAACAATGATTTTAAAATTGGCTGAAATGTATAAACTTGCCATTTGAAACACTAATTCCAGAAAAGGGACATAGGCCCTTTATTATCTTCAAAGCAGTGTAGTGACGTACACCGTTCATGATAATCCCAGGATAAGTTTTGATCCTGGAGTGAAAAATCAGTGTTTTCTGATTAGGTGGCACAATGACGCCACACTGTTGTAACTAGGGCTACACTGCACAACATAACATGGCGGAGGGAGATAGCAGCCCTACTACTTGGATAGTGTGGAAAATATTTTGCTTTTAAAAGATCAGATCTCCATCAAACCACAGAGATATGCAAGACTTGGTACCAGCCTGTTATGACCAAAGGTGGAAATACGACTATAGTCAGAAACAGATTGTGAACACCTCAGAATTAAAATACTTCACACTACTCCACCGCGACAACATTACGACAAGGATTTTTATTTATTTTTGCATCCTTTCAAAAGAAAAACAAAACAATTTTGATATACCACATCACTATAAAGCAAAAATTACAATCAAGAAGATGTAACAGATTAACACACTAAAATATAAACAAAATTTGTCAAAACATTACCTGCCACTCGAATTCACTGTCTGACCAGTCCCAGTATGTGCTGATCGAAGAAGACACATCACTGCAGACACTGCCCTCTGGAAACAAGTCAAAGGAGGTGAGCTCCTGATCATCTAGGAGAGAGTAGCAGTCGTCCTGGTCCCCCACAGACACGGATGAGAAAAGTTCCTCACTGCACTCTGAGCTAGCCACACTTGTGCCACATGAGGTCAGATTCCACCTAAAAATAACAAGGCAAAGAGCTGGAATATGGGAAGTAATCGGTGGTAAAACTAAAAAGCTACCGAAACCTAACAGTTAAAAAAATTCTCAACAGAGCCCAGGATGCAGATATATTCTAATTAAAGTCATAAGTGTCCCTGGAGACTGCTGAGGAATGACCTTTTATGTCAAACAACTAGCCATCACTATTAACTGTATGTTTCAACACTGTGTGAGGAATAGCCATCCAATATACAGTGTCCCAACCGAGAGCATTACAAGGTGTGTTCACACCATATCTGGAGCTGACTCCCAGTGGAACAGTAACTTTTTGGGCCACTTATTGTTAGCTAACAGTGTTATTGTATTTTGCTACTTCTGTTTCACGTTTTTTTTCTGCTTCATAAATGTTTTGAAATGATGCCAGAGTCAGATATCTAAGCCCAGAGGAAACTGCTTAAGAATAGAATACTGACCTTTTCTACAAAGAAACAAACACAGCCAATATCAAAACTGCAACAGTTTATTAGTTACCTATAAATACTGCAATATTTAATATTTCTCATCTGAACTGTCACAAATTTAGTTTGTTTTATGTTAAGTTTTCCGATTTTTATAAACATAATACATTGCTGCATGAATGCAAAAAACTTTTTGCAACAATTTAAAAGAATAAATCAGCACCCCTTCCTTTTATAAACCCTCAGTTTGCCTATTGTAATTAATCAAGTTCTTAATCATTTCATCTAGTCCTGGTGGACAAAATTAAGGATCAGGTTGAGTGCATCACTTCAATTCATCATGAAATTCAGTTGGTGAGCAACTTGGCTAAATAATAGTAATGAAACTATTAGCCTACTCAACAATAAGTATTTTCTACACTACAGCAGGTAGCACTGAAAAAGCTAAAACACAAGCCTACTCCTGCTTGAAGAGTTTAGTTGAGCAGAGAAGACTTTAGTTAAATTCAGTTGAGGCCTGCTTGTAAAAGTAGCTCCAAACACGAAATACACACATTTCAAAACTCAAGTGTAAATCCCATGGGGGTTGTAGAGGTCCAGATTTTGATGGACTCAGAGCAGAAGAAGAAGTTTGTTCCCAAATTGGTCCCAGAGCACTACCTGCCCTACACATTTTGTGTTTTAAAAATCACTTCAACTCTAGAACTACTGGATATTTAACGGATTAGTTGGATCAGGTGGATTATTTCGATTAGTTAAAAGCATGGAAAATACACAAATGTGCAGGCGAGTGAGTATTCCGTGGTTTGGATACCACTGCGCTAGAGGTAGGGGTGCCATGAACAAATACATCTATATGTCCTGGGTGGCTGGAACTTGATATAATACATTCAAAACTGAGTTTTCAAAATCCTGAAAAACAGAGTTGAAAAACCCTGAAATAAAAAAAATGAAGGTATGATTATATTAGGTATTGAGTTCCTGATTCTAATTTAGATTTACTTAAAATGTACTATGTGGGCACATTCGTAAAAATACATATACTGGGTACACAACTAGCTTTCCTATCTTGTCATGAGCAGTCCTTAGATTGGATTATTGTATAAAACAGAGTAACACACACATGTTTATCAATGATTTTATATCTGTTTGAATTGAACATGTAAGTAATTTTTACTTAAGATGTATAATTCCAAGCGATTCAAACATTATAGATGTTCTGTGTCGTTGTAATTCATTTAACTGTAAGTTACCTGTACTTCTCAGTAGGGATGCTCTGATCAGGATTTTTGCAGTCGATACAAAGTACAAATTTTTTGTCTAGGTGATCTGCCGATACCGATGCCGATTCTGATGCTTCAAGTTTATATAACGGATATGTAAGCCCTCTGAGCACCATTAACTTTTTTTCAGATAAAGTAATAAAATAAATATTGCCTTTCTTATATTTTTCTTATACTTTTACAGTAATATATCTAATGTAACTATTGTTTTAAAAGAATACTAAATAATAACAAATAAATATTTATTATATAGTAACATTTTAATACACCTGTACAGTGGGGCACTTAAGTGCCGAATGAGGTTCATTGTATTAAATGTTTTAGACAATGCGCCTTCACATGAGATTTCTTTGAAACATAAGCCGCAAATAGTGAATTTTTTATCGTTTCCACACCTGTGATGACATGACTGCGGCGCCAAAACATTTACATCCCCATTCATTGTGTACGTCCTCATGCATTGATGTCATCAATTGTGATTGGTTGCTAAGATCAGTTGAATGAATACCGATCGAGTCATAAAATGTGATTATCGGCTGATACCGGCCGATCGATCGGAGCATCGCTACTTATCGGTAGCATTTATACCCAGCATTTGTGTACGTAGGATTTCATTTTACTTCAAGTACATTTCATTTAAAGGCTTTTTTTTTTTTTTTACAGATTTTTACAGGATTTATTTATATATTTAATATTGTTCTTCTCTATATGTATTTGCAGTCATAACATTAGCAATTCCTTCTTTATTCTGATTCGGATCCTGAATCTCTTTACCATGCAAAGACTTACTACTTGCTGAGATTGAATAAGCTGCAGAAGTAAGGTGAAGAACTATAAACTGCCTTACCTGTTGCTGTGAAAGCGGCGCAGAGGATCTGTTCTATGACAAGACGATAGCTGACAGCCAAAGTCACTAACATCCAATGCATCATCTTCACTAAGGTTCCCTCGCTGTGACAGCAGGGGAAAAGGTTCCTCAGGAGCAAGGAACTTCTCATAAAGGTCGTCAGACATCTAGAATCTGAAAATGAGACAACAGATTTCTTGATCTTGCAGATAATAATAATAATGATGGCAATGCTAAAAATTATAACAATGCTAATACCAAAAAAAGTGAAGTGGCCCCTTATAGTCACGCATGAACACACCGCAGCACACAATGTGAACAAAGTAAAATTCTTTCTCTGCAATCAATCCATTCAACAACAACAACAACAACAACAACAACAACAACAACAACAACAACAACAACAACAACAACAACAACAACAACAACAAGGCTTTTCCCAGAATCATAGAAACTTCTAAATTAACCTCAGCCAGATAACACACACCAAATATTTACACCAAGCACCATTTCACAAAACAGAATATTCACGTGCACTGAACTTCATAACTGGATTTTCTATCTGATGTGATTACTGCGACATCTGTCAAACAAGACAAATTTGTAGTAATTTGACAACAAATTTGTTATGAAACGTACTTATTTACGTAATGGTAAAATTAATTATATACTGTCATCACCAACATAAGAAACTGTACAGTACTAGAGATTATAGACTAGTACTACCCGTTACAATCTCAAAGACTCAAAGACACAAAACTCAAACACAAAGCTCACTTTTACCGTTTAAACTCCGAAAATATAGTGAATATTTACCAAAAACATTAAGTAATTCATGTTACATTAACGTAATCGATATGAATGTCCATAGGAGCTTCGAGAACTTTTAGTTAGATTAAACAAGGTTTTTAAACATCAATTAAGTGTACTTAATCAGTAAAGTTGGCCCTAGCTTCAGATAATGTTACCCTTTGTTGACAAAAGTACGTAGCGTGCTAGCTAGCACACTAGCTAGCTACTGGATTAGCCAGCATTGCTAACGCAGGATTAGCTGTTTAACACGAGCAAACGACGTTTTAACCGACTGACAGCTAGGTGTGTCCGATGAGAAAATAGTAGTTATAAAGTCAGAACAAACCAGCTATAAATAAAGCGACTTTTCCAAACATAATCGTACCTGTGTTTGTTTCTTTAGCGTGTGAACCCCATATATCCTGCCAGCCCGTTCGTACTCCCTTATCATAACAAGCCGGATTTCGTCCGATTCACACGACGTACAAATCATGCACACGGATTGTTTCCACGTTGTATTGCATATAGATCAGCGTTCAGACATAGCCTGCAAAACCCTTCCTTATTCCAACAGGAACGTCCATCACAGTGCCTCCAATCGAGGAATATTCAACAGCTCCAACAGCTGCTGTTAGAAATGTTCTAAATTAATTTTTGGAACTTTGTAATTTATTTTTTTAAATACATCTAGAATGCAGTATATCTGACGGATAGAGTGTTTCTTCTCATGTAACAAAGTACCACGTTCATGAAAGCAAAGGCGTCCACTAAATGAAGTTATATTATGTTATTATGCGAATTATGAGAGAACGAGAGATTTATTGTCATTATACTTTCCTACAATGCAAATCTTTTGACATTTAAATTAGCAGCAGGAAAAAAACACACACAACAGTGCAGGTAACAAAAAGAACAGCATGTAACAAATTATAATAAAATAATATAAAACAAAACAAAAGTAAAGTTATTAGCAAAAAAGGAACCAGGCATAAGACTGAATATCTCATGAAAATCTAAACTATATTAGCATTATATATATATAGTGTCTATATATAATAGTATATATAGACACTGACAGACAGATAGATAGATAGATAGATAGATAGATAGATAGATAGATAGATAGATAGATAGATAGATAGATAGATAG
>JBBMFX010000030.1:18027157-18039007 GCA_037832545.1 Rhabdalestes septentrionalis | reverse complement strand
GAGAGAGAGAGAGAGAGAGAGAGAGAGAGAGAGAGAGAGAGAGAGAGAGAGAGAGAGAGAGAGAGAGAGAGAAGGAGGGAGATGGGTAAACACAGAAAGAAAAGAGAGAGGAAAGAGATACACAGAGAGAGAGAGATGGGGAAGCAGAGAGGGAGCAGGAGGAGAGAAAGAGAGACACAGAAAGAGAGAAATAGGAAGAGAGAAAAAGATATATAGAGGAAGAAAAGAGAGAGGAAAGAGAGACAGAGAGAGATGAAAGATAGAGAGAGTTTACCTCTCTGCTGCTCATAGCAGCTCGACCCAAAATCGACCACCTTGATATTGCCCTGCCCTCGCTGGGACAGCAGAATGTTTTCCTTAAAAACACAAACAATAAAAGATGTTAAAAACACTATCAAGACTTTCACAACTTTATTAAGTGTGGAGCAGCTCTGTAACCTATAAACCCTTTCTTTTCTAATCCTGACCCTCACAGTTCAAAACACCTGATCCACAACTGATGAGCCCTTAAATTAACTGGATCAGAGCTGTGACTCATCAAAGCATCAAAAGGTAAAAATCCAATGTACTCAGCAGTATTCATGTATTTAAACATGTTTGGTGTCTGATTTTTGCTTCTGTAGCTTGAGACTGGAGTTACAAGGCTGAGGCTGCTAACAAACATGAGAGATTATTAGGTGTTGGAGACCTGTGGGTGTGGTTTAGGCCAAAGCATGACTCACTGTAAGCTATAAAAATGAAATATACTTTGAAACTCAAAACTGAATAAAATTTTTTTGCAGCCCCCCATTTCAGACAACAGGGTCTATAAGTCATATAATATCCTAAACCACGTTCACAAATCTGCACCACCCTGATGAAGGGCTGGAGAGCAGAATGAGAGAATTTAGTTTTGTATATGTCAGAAAACCTGTGTGAACTATTTGAACTATTCCTTTAAGAAAACTCTGTCTAAATCTGTTCAGCATCTCGCTAACAATAACATGTTATGAAAAGTGGAGAATGTGTACCGGTTTGAGGTCGCAGTGGATGATCTTTTCTCTGTGAAGCATCTGCAGGCACTTGAGCAGAGAGTGGGCGAAGCGTCGGATCAGGGCCAGACTGAAGCCTTGGAAGTTGTTCTTCTTGATCAGTTCATAAAGGTTAGCTCTGCAAAGGGAGAGGCAGGGTGATGAAAAAACTCTCCTCGAATATGAGGCACAGCAAATGGCTTCCTTTCTTACTACCCCTCAAAAGGAGCCAGAGTGAGTCTTTCCACCTCTAGAGGGCAGCATTTTTCAACTAAAGCTCGAAGCTCAGCTCTTTCATGCTCAGGGCCGCACTCGATTAGTCACTCATGGACCTGCACGGCTACATCTTTAGCACTTTGATCGATAGAAGTGAAATCCCTCTAAAGTCTGTGTTAATTGCTAGGCACTATGATAAAGAGTCCTCTGAGAGAGGGGCTCCGAGGGATATCTTTGGCTGTAAGGGTGGGGGGGCCCGTGAGAGCAGCTGTGAACAGCACCCACCGAGCCTGGAGTAACTGGAGCCTTCACACCACGAGAGGACGAGGAAAGAGATAGGAACCTAATCAAGGCATTAAGTAAAGGATTTGGTGACAGTAACTGGAGACCTGACGGCCTCCTAAAGGTCAGAGTGCCTGAGGCCCTGCAACAGTTTGTCACAATGGGCCCTAATCGATCCCTGAGCCTCAACGCCTTGGAGAGGCCCCTGCATACAACTCTCACTTCATACTCTGAAGCTGTGGTCTCTTTAGAGTGATGCCCTAGAGGAACCACATGTAACCACACTTCGTTCCTTAAAACCCTTTAAAATGAAGCTAGTTTAAAGAACAATTTTAAAGGGCCCATTTCCTACATTTCCTATTTACCCTGATTCCCACCTCTCAGTCTTTTCAATTTAAGTCTTATATATGCAAATTACCCTTTCTCTGATTTGATACTCTGCATTTTCTCGTGCGCAAAAATCAGCTTTTATGTTATTTCTCATAAAATTTTACAGTCCTTAGAATGACTCTTCTTGCAAATTGTATGGACTGAGGGGTGAAAGGTACATTATAGTAGGTTGGTTTGCATGATATGGGCCATTTAAAGAGCCTCAGTATGATATAAAGGTTATAGGAAGACCCTCTTTAATTAGTAAATTAGGGTTCCAATACTATGGAAGAACTGCTTCGTTAAAGAACCATTCAGTTCAGGGCTCCTTTAATAAACATACATTTAAATGAGATGTATGTGTGTGTGAAAAAAGCTTAAATAACCTCCACATGAGGTTTTGTACCAGTTAAATATTTAATATTAATTTGAAGAGCCAAAATTGGTTGTTGTTGGGCCCCGTTCCAAAGAACCCATTTAGCTAGAGTGTAGGCTACGCTCATGTATCTACAGACAAGATATAAATGTATTTTAGCCGCTGACTGTCTGCAGTGCTGCGCCATTCAGCCCTGAATTACTGTAAAGAGGAAAGTGATGACCACTGAGGTCCGACTGACTCAGAGGAGCGAGTTGGTGCAGCTATTCTGATCGCTCAGTGTTGTCCTCACCCCAGCAGCTCGAAGGAGATGCAGAGGTGGTTGCGGAAGTAGAAGTACTCCTTCATGTGGATGACGTTGTGACAGTTGTCGCGGTCTCTCCTCCGCACTGCATCCAGAATCTTCAGCTCGACCAGCGCCTGCTGATGGAACCTGCAGACACACAGCGTTAACGTTTACACTTTTATTCATTACTTTCATTCATTACCTTCTCTGAACAACTTATCATCAAAACACAATTCATCATCAAAACATATAAATCCAGCTGTGAAACCCACAATTATTATTATTATTATTATAATTATTATTATTATTATTATTATTATTATTATTATTATTATAATATAAATATTAATAAATAATATTTCAAATTAATTACGATTTCTGTACTGGGATCACTACAGATAATAAGCCACTTTCCTGCTTACTGTGTTGAGCAATTGATTATTTTCAGTAAAAAATAAAATCATATTGATGTCCAAAATGGAGCTCTATGAAAAAAGACAGAAAAATGTGAGTGTGGTCCTAAATCAGGATATTAGGTGAACGACTCAAGAAAAACAAGATGAGATGTCATTCAACTCCGGATCTCCAAACCTTTGCACACGACTGTACATTATTAATCAAGCTCAAATATTGCATCATCCAGTTTGAGGACACAATTTCCTGTTGATTTTTTAAGGGTCAAGCCATGACCAAATGGCAAAATTGTTTCCTCAAGACCAGACTGTACACACAACAATAACGTTACATCAAACCATTACCTCTACATATACACACACATACACACAAATGTAGTGTGGATTAAAGGTTTAGAATCTAATATTGTCAGTTAACGTACCCATACTGTAACTTCTGAAAGCTGAATCAGATGAATAATACTTTTATCAAAAATTCAGATAAATAATCATCTTTAAAATCTTCTTCGGTATTAACAGATTAGGCTCAGAACAAGTGCTGCACTCGAGTGTATTCCGGGTCTGGGAGGCGTAGTCTGGGATGCAGGATGAGGCGAGGCGGGGCGAACCCTCTCCGCTAAGCTCTCGTTTTGTTTTCTACATTATTGATAGGCTGTAAACCCGATGGCATCTGCATCAATCAGAGGGGTGTGAGGCGGGCCCAAGAGCGGATCATTTGGTGAGGCGGGGTAAGGCGATATCGGCAGATGCCTTTTAACACCTCTCAGGGTTTCACGGTCACCTATGACCCAGTCACGCACAGATCAGATGGTCACACTCCGACTAAGAGAAATGATCAAAGACGGAAATGCAAACCTGTTCTGCTTTAAAGGAGCAGTTCAGCAAAAAAAGAGACACGATTGTCCGAAAAGTAGGGGAAAGCGAGCAGCAGGTAAAATGTAACATGGAATTCGGATTGGGATTCAACAGTTATGACACAACTCGTTTGGCGTAAGTTGAAACACACACTGGCCTCAGACACTTACAGATCCAAACACAGTAAAATCATAATCTAGAACCTAAAAGCCCAACAAAGCCAAAGAAAAAGGGAAAGGTCATAAATACACTGTACTTGTGCACTGTACTGTAGTAACAGAAAAATGACAAAAAGTGAGTGTAAACAGTCCAAAAACGGCGGAGGTAGACATACTGGGAGGACGCAAGCTCCCTCACTCACACTTCATATTCTTCCACCATGCGCAGCCAAACTAGTTATGGGAGTGAGCGTCATAACCTCGAAATGTCACATGTTTAGACTTTGGTAACCTGAGGACCGCCTCCTGTACTTCAACAGGTTCAAGTAGGCCTGGAACATCAGAGACATTTTCTTCTGCCATTTTTCACAGCAATCAGAGAAATATCTCTTGACATATTTCACCATAAAGGCTCCACACAACTAACTTTAATCAGCATAAATGCTTGTTGATCACTGAGTTCTTTGTACACGTCATTTACTTCCCTGAAGGCTGTAATGCAGCAGAAGAATGAAAACAACTCTCAGTGAGAGCCAGTCAGGATGCAGCCTCCACACGACCAAGTTAGCTGTAACGGTGTGACTAAGCCTCCTAGGCACTGGGTGAAGTCCATATTACATAAATTCTTTAAATATAGTCTCAGATGGCATGTAAAATATACTTCCGTCTTATTCTAGGATGTTTGCTTTCCTACTTCAAAAAGACATTTGGTTGTGTAACACACCCTCTTCTCACAAATCATATTTGCTTCAATATATTTGGACGGTCTGCCTTACATGCTGTGCAGACGCTCAGCTCGTCTTTATGTAACATTAAATCAAATCCTAAACCTAACCCTAACACTGCTGATGAACCAGCAACAACCAGAGAGTCTGTTCTCTGTACATCACATACAGGCAACCATCAACGTGTGACCAAAACATTTGTTTTCATTTCAGATGGAACACTTAGATTTCAGAAGTGTGCACTGATTTATCCGACTACATCACACATGTGAAGGTGTTCAGACATTTCTAACAGACTTGGTTATGCGGTTTCTGACACTGTACGGCTCTCCACACCGAGTTGCTCCAGAGAGACTGCCCCCTTTAGTCAGGGAACGGAAGTTGCTTTGGATAAAAGCATCAGATAAATGCCGGAAACGTAAACGGTGTCCAGGTCCAAAACTAAATAGGGTGAAATGGCTTCATGACATTATGCTGCCACTGCTGGAACCGGTTTCGGCTGGAGATGAGATCTGTTTCAGAAAGAAGCAAAACTGCCTTGTTTTCCATTGGCTTCAGCTAATCAGGTAGCTCTACTTTTACAGGCATTTGATAATGCTCACACAAAAATCTTGCACTTTTATCTGTTTAACTTATTTTAATTCTGCCTTTTTTTTCTTCTATGCTGATTTTACTGACTATTTTGCGTCTATTCAATTACACTGAGCGACCTTGTGTATGGCATTGTGCTTTATAAATATACTCGCCTTGCTACGTCTTGCCTTAAGGACATTGTATAAATGAGCTTATTTTGTCTGTCACATTTCTATGCAGACATTTAAAAAAAGAAATGTGAGGATTGCCTATACAGAGTGGTATGATTCAGTCGTAATGTTTTGCAAAAATCTAATAATTTCAGTCAGTCTTCACCAATTAAAGACCCTGAGTGGCCGAGGCGTTTTTTAATGGATAAATTATATACATATATGAAAATGTAATTCATCATAATTCACTCTTACATGACCATTTTCATACTTCTGTTTAACACGATCGTTTTTTTTTCCTACTGTACCTTTAAGAGTGACATGAGTGAATGATCTCTTTTCTGATTGGCTGTCATGTATTACAGCTCAGTCAAATTGCAGCATTGGGCAGAAACTCTTTATAACTTCTGCATTAACGGGCAAAACTAAACTGCTGCAGCCAAATAAGGAGCGTTCAAAAAAGAAAATACCTTTTCTTGTTACGAATGATCTTGATGGCCACCATCTCGTTCGTCTTATGATCCAGGCATTTGAGGACCTGTCCGAAGGAGCCCTTCCCAATCACTTCCAGGACCTCGTAGCGGTAGGCGATATGGTCGTGAAGGACCTGCGCACAGTTCATATTTGGAAGCAGAGTCAGGTCTCGGCTATGGATAGCTAAAGCACAGCTATTTCGATCTCCAACTGGCAGGAAGACTTACTGTGTCACAGTGGGAAAAGATGGGTAAAACTGAGTCAGACAAATGAGCTGAAAACTCCGCCATTCCATATTTGTCCCTGTCTTTCCATCACAGTGTATTATAAATGGGCCATTTATTTCTTTCAAGCTTTGGGAGTCTATCCTTGTCAAGAGTTGTGAAGCACTGTCTGCAGGGGCGTAGCACACGGGGGGGATGGGGGGGATTCAACACCCCCCACTTTTGTTAAAATGTGATTCCACTCCCCCACTTTTGTCAGATTATATTGTATTAAATTGATTAAATTGTCTTTATAACTTGGCATCCCCATCTCAGAACACCCCCACTTTTGGAAAGCTTGATACGCCCCTGACTGTCTGAGTTATTGGTTTGGGGGGAGCAGGAGTGTGCTGTACCAAGAATGCTGTGTCCAAAATGTAAATAATGCAAACAGCGCCTTGTAAAAGCTCAGAGGACTGAGCAGAGAGAGTTCACACGAGGGTCTGACGGGAGATCAGATAGCCTTGAGCTGTAATATGATTTCCCTATTTCTTGTGAGGTTGAGAGTGAGGTCAGCGCGTCGCCGTTTTATCGATCACCATCCAGGTTCTAGTCCTGATGCTGCAGAACTCCACCACTTGGTCAATGAGGCGTGTAAACATGTGGAGACCTTAGTTGCCTTCAACCTCTTAAATGGGCCATGAACAGATGACTAGGCAAGGAAGGAATGTCCTGCTTTTAAGACATACTTGATAAATGATGCATGTGCAAGGTTTTTTTTTTTGCCATTAGTTGTTCTTCTGCAGAGAACTTAACCTTAGCAGATTTGTTCACTGGACGCTATATAAAGAAGATTTGCCTGGAAACCCATCGCCCTAACCTTGACCCAGCCTTGAGGAACACTATATGATGTTAAAAGAAAAAAAGAAAAAAGGCACACACTTGCTCAATGCTGCACCTCGCAGTACACTTTGAATGTGCACATTCCCACTCCTTAACACTCTCTGAAGTTACCTTGAGGTAGCTGCCATGCTCGTCGTCGTAGCCTGAGTTCTGAGCAGATCCCTGGCAGCCCTCGATCTTCTTGGTGTCTAAGCCCAGATACCAGATCTCAGAGTAGTCCATAATCTCCTCCTGCTCGTACTCCGTGAGCTGGCTCTGAAAGTGCTTCAGCGCAGCTGTTGGAGGACGACAGAAGAGAGCGATTGAAAATGTAGCACCCTCAGGCTTTCCAAAAGACACGTCAGCTTTTCCAGATGCGAATGTATAATGATTTTCTGAATTAAAGTTTAACATGATAAAAAATACTTTACTTTCTACTAGTATGGCTAAGCTTAAACATGGAGTCCCTTTAGGAGTGTAACTATTCACTGAACTCTGATTTAAACTGGACACAATGCTGTGGGGTCTCTGTTAGATTTTCTAATGTAGCTAAAGCTCTGGACACAAACAATGCTAGCCCCAAGCTAACATATTTATACAACTCCATATCCGAACCATCTTTTTAAACAGACACTGTTTCCTCTAAAGTCCAGCAACACTTAAACAGACTCCAGCAACCTGCTGAGTGTTCCCAGTTTAATAACAGCTGCATTACAAGGTGATGAAAAATGAAAACCAATGATAACTACGTAGCAAAAAAAGCTAAGTAGCCATCTAATCTGACAACAAGCAACACTCAGCAGGATGCTGATGGGCAACAGCATTGTTACCCTTGAGGTCTTTGTATGATCAGCCTCTCAGAAATCGAGGGTTAATACTCTAGATTATTTAAAAGAGGTTTGAGCATTTTCTTTATGTAGAGTGTA
Source organism: Rhabdalestes septentrionalis (assembly GCA_037832545.1). NCBI lineage: Eukaryota > Metazoa > Chordata > Actinopteri > Characiformes > Alestidae > Rhabdalestes > Rhabdalestes septentrionalis. The sequence goes on along the minus strand of JBBMFX010000030.1, from coordinate 18,031,089 downwards.
CACGCATTAACTTTCCCATTAAATCATATTACCACCCCTGTGAACTACAAACAAGGACCAATGTGAAACAACACCATGCTTTTGCTAAATACTGTGACCTGTAACGATGAAACCCTAGGATAAATAACTGACCTGTTGGTGACATGGGCAGCCTCTGTCCCTCATAGGTCCTGATCTTCTCAAACTTGTTGATGATGCTTCTGGTCAAGGACTCATTGATATTGTCCACGGAGGAGCCGAAGCGTGCAGGAAACTGAGGCCTCGGCCTCTCCTTCTCCTCCTGCAGGTTGGAAAGAGTCAGAGAAATCAACTGAAAATCCAGACTATCATTGGCAACAAAAACTAAACATCATTTTAGCGATGTAAGGTTTTGTTATGAGGCCAAGTTGTCCAAACCTCTTATTTGGATGAAGATTTTAAGACAACTTTTGCTGACAGAAGCATCTTAGTGGAAGAGAAGAACTATTCCCTAACCTGACTTTGTTGGACATTCTGCACCAGCTGTTTGACAATGTTGGGTAAGATGCCGTCTGATTGGTGGAGGAGTTTGCCGTTGGTCACCACCACCTGTTTGACTGGAGGATCAAGCTGGGGCAAGGTTCCTGTTCCTGTGCTGCACTTCTACAAAAATCAAAATGATCATTTTTGTAAATGTAAAGCCAAAAAACATTAGCAGTGAAAACATGAGGTTGAAACGTATTAAATAACAAAAGTCTCTGAATCCTTTATCCCTCTCACTTTACTGCATACTGTTGATGACAACAACAACCTATAGCATGTTCACACGCAATAATTTTAGATGCGGGGCCTGGGTTTCATTCAGGAGCTATTCAGAAAGTGTAATTAAAAACTGATCCTGCTTTTCTGCAAAACATACAATGCAAAAATGTTACGAATACATCAGAATTGTCCCAGTTCAGGTCTTTTGTTTGATGACTAATATTAAACTCTTCACAATGTTCAGATAAAACACAAGTATATTTATAGCCCTGCCAAAAACAAGATGGAGAATGTTATTTGCTTTTCAAATGGAAAAGGCGTTGTCAGTTAAAATACATGAGGCAAACAAAGATAATAGAAGAAAGCTCTGATTAAAATGAGAAATATGGAGTCCTGTACACAGGGGGTCCTGCAAAATTATACGGGAAGAGGTGTAGCAGCAGCTTTTATATAGAATGTGAGTTCACCTACTTGCCTCACATTATTTATGTCATAAAACCGAAACACAGATTGGCCAAAATTATTATTATTTTTTTTATTGTGTGCTTTGAGCAATAATCTGATGATTGTGCTCTTGACCATTTCTGACCCCGCGTCCGTAACCAAAATGGATTTGGCTTAAACTCTTGTTGCTTTAAACAGCTGATAAACACACACCCTCCAGCTCGCTAAGCCGAGCGGTCAGTGGCCCTAGTGACCTGCCCCCCGGGTAGAGGATGGAATTTCAAGGCATGAGGAGTGAGAGGCGGACGAAAAAGTGGTTTGACAGGGACTGCTGCTTCCCACACCGTCAGAGAGCAGAATAAAACGCCTCGGCCTCGTCTCTGCACCCATATGCTTCGCGTTGTTATATTTCGAGAAGCATATTCAAGGCAAAAAAGGAAATACTGTCTGCATACAGTCTCTGTACATTATGCAGGCCTTCTGAACTCTCAGCATATTTATAAGTAGATTTGTTTTTAGACCTCTTAACATCAGGTCAGCTTAAAGTGTGCGGGGAACTGACCTTGCCTCTAAAATGTGCGTGTGGCTTCAAAATCCTCGCCGCTTTTGGGCTAAATTTCTATTCTGATTCTGCTGACGGAGAATTTTGCTGCCCTCCCGAAAAGCAAAAGTGCAGCAATATGTGAGGCGGGAGACTCGCTCGCAGCTCGCACACTTGAAGGCTCGAAGTCGGAGCTCGGCAACTTTCTGGGCCGAAAACAGAGCAACCTCATCTATAGATAGACGTGATATTTAATCTCATGTGTTCCAGGGCTGCTGCCGTTTCTGCCAACTTGATTATGATGCATAGAGACAGAAGCTAAATTTAGTGCACAGACACCTGCAGAACCGCGCGAGGGGCCGAATACAGTAGCCAGACCGTAAACAAGAGGCCCCCGCTCTGCTCAGGTACTGCAGCTGCATGTTTAAACCACAATCAGGTCAATGGAGTCTGACATTAAGAGGCTCTGCGTAACAGCCACCGTGGTGCAGACACTCAGCAGGCTCATTACTGTCGAAGAGTGTATTTAGTTAACAATCTCAGTTAAAGGCCATTCTGAAGGACACAAACCACGTCACGCGCAGTGTTAAATATTTAGAAGCAACCCAAGGAACATTTTGCAGGCAGTGTCTATAGACTCTATATGACTAGCTGGATAATGTTTGCATAACAGGATTAGTAATAGGAACTAACCCACAGTGATACCAGCTGTTTTCTGTATCCTGTAACCAGTACTGTGATACCAGTACCTTTATATACGTCTTCATGTGCTTGCAAAAATGTACTATTTTTTTGTGATTTACACGAGAAAATGTGGTCACAAAAATGATTCTTAAAACTTTTGTATTGAGATTGGATAAAAAGCCACAATGACCTCGTGAGTCACATTGCTCTGGGTTTCTGTGAATTTGAATTTGAATACAATTTTCACTTTTCAGAATCAGTTTGTTAAAGAAAAAGATGGATATTCACTCTGCTGCCTAAAAGAGACACACAGTATCAAGCAGTTCTCAAAAACACTGGCGGGATCATAAGCTTCAGTATTGATCCACCCATCCTAATGAACCAAAACGGATTTTCTCGAATCAGAGGCTTTTTTCACCTCACCTCCTTCACTTCCAATCAATATATAATATTTTTCATTGATTTATTAATGAAGAACCATTTTAATATTCATTATATTTTAATATTTTACACATCTTCTATGAAGCAAGAACATGTTGCCATGAAATGGTCACAAGAATGTTGCCTGATGCTGGAGACATTGTTTTACACCAGTTTTCAGAAAATATTTTTGTATTTTTGCAGGGTAGAGAGACACGTTCAAGATCTTCTACTATTTTACCACCATTTTACACACTCTGAAAGACTTGAAAATTGGGAGGAATTCTCAAGAGCTCAAGAGTTATTTTTGTCTTTTTTCTATGCATTTCATTAACATTACAAAAGTATGAAAATGTAAATACAATATTAATTACAAAGTTCTTAACCTCCTAAATAAATGTGTATTTAATTCTCTGTATCAACAGGTTTGAGTTTGTACTTCTGTGATTTTTACTTTTGAGATTTTTTTTACAATCTATCGTCTTTTTTATTGCGATATCTCTGCAATATTGACATCACGGAAGGCTGCCATATGCAAATGTGTTTCTGAAAGGGTGACCAATCATAGCTTCAGCTGAGGTACTGGGTGTTATGATGAATTGAGGACCTCATGTAATTCAACTAAAATCTTACTATCTTTAAGCGGTAGATTTTCTGAGATTTTTAAATTTTTTTTCTATGATGTTTGTTGGGGGTTGAATGCCAAATTAATGTATAATAATTCATTTAAAATCATTCTTATATGACCATTTTCCAACCTCTGTTTACCCCTTAAACAGGCTGTTTATTTAAAAGGAAGCACAGGGATGAAACACGCCTTAGAACTTCAGACCTAATGGGCGGGGCTTAACTGCAGTAGGCTTAATATGGAGACTAGAGTTTAGATTCTCTGCCCGAACCCGACACGGCCCGAGCCCGGCACGGCCCGGCCCGCGGGTCGGGCCGTGATCAAGCATTTGATTGTTTTAATCATCACACGTATTTAAAAAAACTGTCAGGTTTAAATCGGGCTCGGGCCGATAATTACAGTTAAAGGGTCGGGGCGGGCTGGGCGGGGACACAAGGTGCACGGGCTCGGGTCGGGTCGGGTCGGGTCGGGTCTCATTTATTGGGCCCGATCTAA
>JBBMFX010000030.1:18010931-18027057 GCA_037832545.1 Rhabdalestes septentrionalis | reverse complement strand
CTACTACTACTACTACCACTACTAATACTACTACTACTACTACCACTACTAATACTACTACTACTACTACCACTACTACTACCACTACTAATACTACTACTACTACTACCACTACTACTACCACTACTACTACTACTACTAATAATAATAATAATAGCAACAACAAGAATAGTAATAATAATTGTAATAATAATAGTAATAACAACAATAATAATAATAATCATCATCATCAGTAGGAAATTCTGAAGCTGACAGAGAATTTCCTACTAAACCACCCAAAAAAGCAGCTGACCAACCCATAAAACATTTGTACATTTTCTACGTTTTCTGCTACTAAATTAATGGCTTGCTTTGGGCCAGCTGAGGTGCTATGCAGGTCTTTCTGACCAGACAGTAGGTTGTCAGCCCTGTTTGGCCTTCTTTACCTGCGGCTGAACTCTCCTGTTCCTGCGGTTCTGGCTGCCCCAGTAGCTCCGGAGGCACTCAAGGCCACAGCAGGTTGGCGAAGTCCCATCTTCCCACATGGCAGAGCTTCCAGTCCATGCTGCTTTGGCTTCTGCCTTCCTTCAGTCCTGGACCATCTATTCCACCTTCACTTCTTCTGACCTGATGATTAACAGACCAAGCGATATCTCATTTTGAGAGGTATTCGCTCCACCCCAGACTTCTACAACTCGGTTGTTCAGCCTGTGCTCCTCATGATGACCCTCATCTTCAAACATCCAATCAGTCCTCCGCCCTGAGAATGTGAAAAGCTGGAAGGTTCTGAAAGCGGTGAGGTTCTGGAGCTTGGAGAGATCTCGGCTGGTGCTCGGCACCCTTCTGTTCTTCTTAAATCTGCATGAGTTCCCCACCTCAGGTGCTCTGCTTTCGTGCTCTGCTCCAGGAGCAGAGCAGATTCGCAGGGAGTGTTGGGCGGATGCAAGTGCGGGGGGAGCCCACCGGCGTGAGGCAAGGACACCACAGGGAATCCATCCCAAGCCGGAGACTGAGTTCGCAGGGGCTCTCAGCGCTGTCTTCCTCTTCCTGCTCAAGGGGTATCAGGGGAGGGCGCGCGTAGACTGATCCATGGCAGCCGAGTGTCTTTAAGAACTCAAAGGAGCAGCCATTACTGTTTCTTTTTGGTTCCCCCTCCCTCCCTACTACCGTCTCCTGGAGACGGATCCACCAGAGCTGTCATATTTCCTCCCCTCCACTGCTCCTATTCCCCTGGGAAACTGACAAACATCTGCGAGGCACAGAGATGAAATCCTATCCCCCGGCGAGCACACGTAGGCTTTCGGACTCTGCCGCAGCACTTAGATAGCTCCAGCACCAGGAAAGAGTGGGGAAAGTTAGCTCTGCCCTTCATAATGCAATCTCAGCCATTTCCTAGAGGTATCATGTTCGTCTCTGTGGAGTCTTGGAGGAGAATTGGAGGGCTGAGGAGAAGGTGTGTGCGAGCCACTCAAACAAGACTAAATGGATCTGAGTAGTTGCGGTCAGCTGAGAATGTGAATGTGTTTAACAAGTTTTACTGCTGACATCCAGGCCGACCTAACACAGGCCATCGTTAGGAGCCTGTCAGTGGGTGTGTGCGTCAGAGTGACTCTTTCAAAGAATTCATGGCCAGTATGAAGTTTAAATATAAACATGCATATTGTTGTTGTCACATCAAAGCCTTGAAACATTTTAATCAGGTTTAATTCTTTTAGCTGCTCTTTACATTATGCGAACACGGTGGTCAACAGGTTAAGTAACAGCACCATGTTAAAGGAACAAGCCTTCCTTCAATTATAAAATGTTTTCATTTGGATAATACACAATACCTATTAATAAATCCCACTCAAAGCAATCTTTACATTTAGAGCACCTCATGGACCTAACTCACTGAAGGTCCTCCACAAGGGAGCACTATTACTACTTGAGCAACTTTCGGTGGTCCATAAAGTGGTGCTTTGCCTCAGTGACACTGTCCCTATTTTATAGTCACAGTTAATTTTGGGTGACATGCTGGTTGACCTGGTATGCAGGACTTTCAAAGGGTGTCCATTTTATCACAACCTTGATACCAGGCTGCTGTAGAAAAGCACAGATGGTAAAACAAACAAACAAAGAGCACTATATAAAAATAATGCTAGCATTAGCCTGTTTCAGTTACATTTTACATGAATAGGCAACTTAGCAGGCAGATGATCACATCCCACTGTGCATTCAGGTACAGAAAGCTATGGTATTCCAGTTAGTCCATAAAAGACATACTTAGAAAGTAGCATTTAGCCTAGCAGGGTGATAACTGCCTGTATGGTAAACTCACTGACTTTCTTACACCTCAGTTTGTTTTAGAATAAAAGGCCAGCCATGCTCCAGTTCCTCTCAGAAGCTCTTGCATCCTGCTGAGGCTAGCTAATCTAATGCTAACGCTAACACCAAGGCTGCTGCCAGCTGGGCGTGGCTGTGGATATCAATATCTACTGCTGAGTGAGTGACATGGGCTGCTGGGTAATGGCCTGGCTGGCAGATACCCTACAGCATTTGTAGCAGCTGAGTTGTCTGCACTGGGCCATCCAGGTGACAATAAGGTCATGTTCTGGCACGAAGACAACGTTGCGTTATGGCGGCCGAGGGGATTAGTCACAAGATACTGGCAGACAGCAGGAGTGTGGCTATAAAGTGGCACTGAGTGCTAGCTAAGCCAAATCAATTAATGAATGAGCTTTACAGCTTGTCCTGATATTTGCGATTACAGCAGTAGTTATGCGGCAGATGTTCGTTTGTGTTCAGAGGAAAACTTTGAGATGCAGAAACATATTGTGGCTAAACAGGAAACTCAGTGACAGGACAGTGCAAAGGCATTGTGAATATATCTAAACACCCCTTAATACAATCCCCATAGACTCTAAGGCCCATTTCCTAGACAGGGATTAATTCCTGGACTATATTTTCTTTTCAGGGTTGATTTTCCATTTGCTGTGTAGCCCAGGATTTGACATGTGTTTTGTAGGAGTTAATGAATAGGCCCCAAAAAGCAAGGCTTACATTAATAGCATTAAAAAATACGGGGGCACAAAGACTAAAAGCACAATCTCAGTCTCAGGTATAAGTGCCTTTCTACTTATTTTCCTCTTGTTGTTTGTCTGCACTCCTCTTTAACACACATATTAGGTGGATATGGATTAATACAGTGGAGACAGCAGTCGTGGATATTTTGGGTTCATACAAAAAATGAGCAGATGGATAGAGATAATAATCAAGTTCCCTCCCATATATATTACACAAGTACTTTTTCATCCCAAAGTACAAACAATATAAATGCAATCTCAAAGGTTAATTAAATTAACCTTCAACAAAAATGTAAATAAGTGGTGTTTGTATATAAATTTAACATAGTATATTTTTATGCATAGCGCTTTGTCATTCGTGGACAACAATGGTGTTGGAAGCATTTTTAATGTTTTAATGTTTTACATGAATAGGCAACTTAGCAGGCAGTTGATCACATCCCACTGCTCTCTCCACTACAAACAATATAAATCCAATCTCAAAGGTACAAGGTCTTGCTGCTCCTATGAGGGAACATTTATGTGAGCTTTGAAGGAACACTTCAACACTACATAACAGCAAAAACAGACAGAAAAAAAACTGATTAAAGACACTGAAAGTGTTTGTTGAAAGTACAGTTGAGAACATTTTTCTGTGAGACTATAATGGAATAAATTAGTATGAATATTTTTTTTCAGATGGTGATGGATTTATTGTTGCTATTATATGTGTGTGTGTGTGTGTGTGTGTGTGTGTGTGTGTGTGTATGTATACCAAAAGTGTATTTTTTTCAATCCCAGTCATTTTAAGCACAATTTATCAAGTCATTTAAAACCAAACCTTCAGTCAGAGTGCAGCAACTTTTGCCCATACCCAATATGCTGATTACATCATCGTTCATTTGTGTGTGTGCGTGGGGGCTGATCAATGTTATTGTATCACCTACTTCACCCACCGTCCCTCGCTATAATTGTGAGAAAGTTCTCAGCCCCTGGTATTTAACTCAGAAATATATCCCAGTACAGAACTTGTCAGATTGCCATGACACGCAAAACTTTATTTAGTGTAGAGTTTCAGCTCTCAGGAAGCATGGGTTCAATAACTTATTCCGCCTATATCTGATATCAGGATACTGTAATATCATAGTACCATTTATCCGTTTCAATACATCAAAAATAATGTTACAATACATGTTTAATCCAAAAACATAACCAAATTAATTCGATTCTAGTTTTTTTTTTGATAGTATAAACATAGGTAATACCATCTATCAGGGTCATCTGTCTAGGCCAGGCAGTATAATCCCCATTATACACACCACACTGTAATATCCTCATATTTTATTCATACAACTGCAAGCTTATTTTTTTGCCTTTGACCCAGACATGTAGCATGTTCAGACGTACCATGTGGCCAGATGGCAAATAGCCTTTACAGTTCCATAGCAACATTCACAGAGACGGTTCTGTCCATTGACCTCCTTTTGAGTCGGAACATGTTGCGCCCGCTGTTACAGCAACTGATGCAGGTGGTGTTCTGACCTACCTGGTTATTAAGTCAAGAAGCAGTGATAGAGTTCACAGTAAGGTATGGCACAAATCCTGCACTTTACAGCCAATAGACAACTTAAGCCTTAGCCTGTCCTGCTTTAGTGCATGACAGAAGCACAAACCATTGAGACCTTCATCCTATAAAACATGAACAGACAGATCAGGCTCTTTGCTGTCTCAAGGAAAGGATTACACTTAAACATGTAGGACAAAGTACAAATCAGTAAAAATGTGTGTGAGGGCTGCCTCAGCTTGAGTGCCTGAAAAGAGATTCAGGCCTGAAGGACATATGTGATTTAATGAACAGCTTTAGGTATTTGGAGGCATCACCATTAAGGTGGCTCTAAATATATAGGGCAGGCTATTGATGTCTAGTCTGCTGTCTACATTAACCTCGCAGCTGGAGTTCTAAACTAAAGAACCATACCAAACATGCATCCGTGTGCTACTATCTATAATAAGACCAATGAACAAGCCATCTGGAGAACGTTTCAATTCATTTATATTACTCCTTTAAAAACACCACTTCTTATGTGGTTAATAGTGGAAGTATGTATAACAGTATAAGTCTAATAGTATAACTTTTATTGTGAGGAATGTGGTTCAAAATGTTTAATATAATGTTCTTTAGATTAAAATAAAATGAACCGCAATAAAATGAACTGGGATAGCATTCTTTAGCATCTCCTTAAAAATCCCATGTCCTATATAACCAGTCAAGAGTTTGGTGTGGTTTAAAAGTATGAAAATGAACCTTAACCCCCCCAAATGAATGCCTTTGCATTCTTTATCTATTCAGCCTCTCCTTACTCATTCACTCTTAAGTTATAAGAGTGAAGAAGGTGACAAAGCCATTTACATACATTAGTTTTAGAGCTCAGTAATAAAGCTAGTCTGGTTTTAGCATGAGTTTTGGCCTGTTGAAATGGGCACTTTAATGTGAGGGACTAAGCTGGCCGTATTGATTGTTGTTTACAGCATCCCAGGAGGGCCTCTACCCTGCAGAGCTCAGTGTTTTCTCTGCTTTAACACGCCTTGTTTAACTCACTGGTTAATGAATGAGCCCTTCCTGTGTTGGATTTGTTCTGATATAGCGAAGGCAAGCGGCTTCGTGCCCCCGTCCATGGCTGGAGTAAAAATAAAGGTGCTAAAAAGAGTAAAGAGCTCTTTGGAGAGATGCCATAGCAGAAGCACTTTGGGTTCATAAAAGAACCTTTCAACTAAAATGATTCAGTTAAAAAGCGGTTTAGGAACCAAAAAAGTGGCGTCAAAAGATGCCCTTTGAACACTTTCCTTTTTACGAACGGCCCATATCCCCATAACTTAGTCTTACCTCCGCTCTTCTTTTCTCTCTTTCCCTTCTGTCTGACTCCACACACGGGCCCATGTCGGAGACGTCCACCAGCGAGGGATGGCAAGGTCTGCTCTAAAGCACTGTTTCAGTGAGCTTGCAGCCGCACAGAGAGGGACGAGTATCTGGGGGTTATGGAGCCCTATCCAGTGATCCAGGCAGCTGGTGCTGACATGTTTGGCGAAGACAGAGGAAGCAACCTGAGGCTCAGCACATGAGTGATGGAGGCAGGTGCACCCAGGCACCATATCCAGAACAGCAGAACTCTATAAGTGAGCCTGTACATCTGTATTTGTATATTGCTTCCACACTGGGGAATTCCCAGGGGTGTAGCACACGGGGGGGATGGGGGGGATTCAACACCCCCACTTTTGTTAAAATGTGATTCCATCCCCCCCACTTTTGTCAGGTTATATTGTATTAAATTGATTAAATTGTATTTATAACTTGGCATCCCATCTAAGAACACCCCCACTTTTGGAAAGTTTGATACGCCCCTGGTCCCCGTCCAGCCCTGCTGCATGGTGTCACGTCGCCGTGCCCCCTTTCCCCAAGAAAACGAATCCATATTCTCTTTTTGTTTTTCTTTATTCTCAAGACATGCAAAACAAAAGGCTTGAGGGCCAAATAGAGAAACAAACGCAAAGCACTTCTTAAGTATTTAGACTATCCTTGACTGTGGACCGACCCCTAATGTCGGTCCCAAACCCCTCTAAATACTTAAACCCCCAAAACCACAACCAATCCCAAAGCACTCCCAATTATTCCCCCAATCACACCAGCAGCTGCTTCTCTTGAGAACTCATTAGGCTCAGAGCGGTAGAGAAAACACTCTCTACGGCTCTGATTAGGCTCTGGTGTGATCAGGGGACTAATCTGAACTAGACGGACCGAGGGTGACCCCTAGTGGTCACCTGAATGTCACACATGGCACTACACAATTATTTCCCGCTTCTGAGTAAGCTCACCATTTTTAAATCTCGCAGATCTGCATCTACAATTTCATGCTATTCATTGGGCTTGAACTGTCTGTATTTCAATTAAGAAAAAGCTTGAGTACAGCTACAGTACTCACATGCTACAGTACTCAATAAGCTACAGTACTATGCAACATTTTCAAACCTGTTTTTCTCCACATGTCAAGGTAACATGAAAATAAAAGCAGTAAAAATGTGTTTGTAAAAATAGTTAATATTTTGTGAGCTGGTTTCTCCAGCCATTGTTTGGATTTGTGAAAGGCCATCAGCAGCTCCTGATTTAAGGAAGGAAAAACACCAGGTTTCTGATGGAAACTACAATTCTGCACTTCCACAAGGGACACACTGATGTGCTGGGCATAAAATTGACTTACTCTATAAAGTTGTTTTCATTCAAGTTAGTTGTAATTGATAGGGCTGTAACCGAATACTCGAATATTTGTTTGGCGGGATGGCATTCAAGTTTTCATTTTGAGATTCGAGTATTCGAAAGAAGAAAAAAAACAAGGTGTCCCATTATTTTTGACCCCCAGGGTTTCCGAACTGCATAGATCCACTAAACAGGCACCAATCCGCCTCAAATTTCACAGTAAAATAGACGTCCAGGAGACCTTTCCAACAACCCCTTCGACCCCTGGAGGTATTAGCTGTAAACCGTTAGAGACGGAGAGCATTAAAATGCACGTCTGTCTTTAACGGAGCTGCAGAGTATTAGGGAGAGCATAATTCATATATATATATATAGCCGAATACAAAAACGGTATTCGGAAAGGCACAAAAAAAAGGGCCTTCGCGTTCGGGAGTAATACCTCCGTTCCCACCGGTACACCCTCACGTTCCGGAGTAGAACTTCCACTCCCTGGTACACCCTCACGTTCCGGAGTAGAACTTCCACTCCCTGGTACACCCTCACGTTCGGGAGTAGATACGGCGCATCCACCCCACCCCCTGTCACACACTCAATTTCACTAGTAGATTCCGGGAGCAGCGGACAAATTTATGAAGTTTATTCGAATACAAATACAAATACGAAAAATTTTCCCTATTAACAAATACAAATACAGATACAAATAGCAGCCGCTCTGCACACCCCTAATACACACACACAAATATACACTAAATAGCACCCACGTATACTGAAAAAACTGTAAATATTGGTATTAGCAGGGTAAACACAGTAATAAATGTATTTAATTTACAGTAATAAAAATACAGGGCTTTAAGAAGAACAAAAAACTCAGATAAACACTTGAGATAGCTCCACACGAAATGCATCACAGGGCAGCAGCCAATCAGCAGCTAGGAGAAATAAATAACTTTCTCAGATTGGCTACTTTTCCCGCCTCTGAGTACAGCGGTATTTCTCAGGATGCATTTTCTTTGTGTTTCTCTCCACATTACCAAAACATTTATATTTACTTTTCATATAAAAGTGAATTTACATTAATATTCATGTTACAAAATGTCTTAAAAATGTAGCACTAAAATGCATGAAAAATTATATATAGCCACGAAAAAAAAACTGTGAGGTCTGGAGCTCATACGCAGCACCCCCTCCTACTCGCCTGGCTAACTGCTTGCCCAAACATAAACAACCAGCACAAGGACGAGGGGGCATGGTGTGTTTGTGTGTGTGTGTGTGTGTGTGTGTGTGTGTGTGTGTGTGTGTGTGTGTGTGTGTATATATGTCTACGGATGCAAAACCATTCCATTTTTTTTTTCATTCTGCACATACAATATGATGCACTGGCTGGGTTTGTTTAACAGCTGTGACGTTGTACCAGCTATTTTCCAGAGTAATTATTAAAGATCATGAGAAATAGTAGACAAAGGCTTTTTCTGGCCACCCATCCTCCATCTGGGCAGGCATGCAGTGAAAATGGCTTCACACAATGAGAAAACTGCCTTTTGCCCATCTGGTAGTTACAAAAACAATATCAAATCAAAGTCCTAACATCATAAGATCTGGATGAAAAGACCTTTCATCTTGTTTCTACATAAAGCTATTCTGGCAAACACTTTAAAATGATTCATGTATAATTATGTTTGGCTGTGTTTTTGTTCTGATAAAAAGCCATAAACAGGAAGCACTGAGATGCATTGGCATAAGAATAATCACTATTTCTTGTTGGGACAGATTTTACTTCAGGCTGACAGCAGCTGTGAGATAGTGGGCCAGTTTCTTAACTTGATCCTTAATGCCAACATTGTATATAGTAGTAAATTTAGACATTAGTAACTTATTTTGGAAACAATTGTGGATATATAGATTTCTCAATCAGGCCTCAAAAGATTAAGAGCTGGTTGTCTCTTTATTTTTTGTCTTCTGAAGTGTTCAGCAGTGGAGAATATATGTGTTATTACTGGAAATCTAAACATTGCTTGGAAAAGTAATTTTGAAATGGCAAAAAAATTAGATTCCATGTCTGATTAACCAGACTGCATCAGATTTTCCTTCTGATTCTTAACCGGTGTGGCCATGTTGAACAGGACGTTCCCTGAAGTCTCCCTGTAGACACGGCACCACTGAAGCAGACAGGGCCATCTACTAAAAAAGGGCAAGGCCTAATCAAGGAGTGTAATCATGATCCGGAAAGAAGCAAGGGGCCGAGCGGAGCATGCGGAAGATATTCAGGGGAGCCCTGCCTTCCGGATCTCTAAGCTTGGATTTCGCTCTCTTGCTTCATGCCTTGGTTACCTATCAGCAAAAACATGGCCATCAACTCGAATGACAGCGTGCTAAAACTGGTGGCAATCAAACCCCAGTTACTGGCGTGATGCCGTACCAACGTATCAGCTTTCTCTGGAGGATGCCTTGATCTCCAACACCTTTAGGTGAAGAAATCTGTGGGCCCCTTAGTGCAAAATCTCACGCTAAGACTCTGCTGAGTCCCACCAGCAGGTGTGCCGAGGTTGATAAAACATTTCTGCGTGCCTAATTTAGCCGTTCGGCCCCAGCTAATGATGGATTAGCGCCTGATAATGTGAAAGGAAAGCTGCTTCTCTCAACATCTTACTGCCCATCAACTGATCCCACCCAACTCGAGCTTTCATCGCTCAGTATGTGACCGTCTAGCCAAGTCGCCCCAGACTGATTCTGCAACGGCGCACCTGGCGCAAGGACAGAATTCTCTGCAATCCTTCGGCCGCGGGTGCCAACTTCTCAAACCTCCAGGCCATCACACCTGCTGAAGATCATTCATAATTTAATTAACACGCACGAAGACAGGTATGTGTCTCCAAGGACATACCATCATTTTATGCTGCCTCTTTTACAAAACGCAAACATTTCCGACTACATGAATGAGCGTCTTCGCCCGTGTCTTTCCTCTCGCTGAAGATGAGAGCGGCACAAGGCTCTGCCTGTGAGCTCACAAACTAAATAGAGATTGAGGGATCATTTAGACCCAGAGGGACACCAGTACTGTACCAAGTGTTCAGAAATTCAAAGTAACTCCCATAGCTGGTGAGTGTTGTGTAACTTCAAGCATCTTGCATGAAATCTCAGTCAGCAGTTTACTGCACTTGAAGTTACTCGTGTGAAGCCCTAGTGAACCTCAAGTAAAGCATTTGAAATGGCACGCTCCACACTCCATGTGAGTTCATCCTCTCTGGGGAGCTGGTATTAGCACACTGTGGGGCTTCTTTGCTACTGTCGAGTGTGTGAAGGGTGAAGAAGTATCCCATTTCTAAAGCAGTGTCATTCATTCACATGACCGAAGCTGCTGCAACCCTTTAGGATGGGACACTGCCCACTGTCAGTGATTTACTCTCTCGGGAATCCCTGGCCTTTCATCTCCGACAAGAAAGCACTTCCTATTGGCCCAGCACAGGTCCAGCGTTTGCTATGCAGTTCTGCTAATTGCTTAAAAATGCCCATTTGATTCGTCTTTGCTCGTTTCGCTGTTTTAATCTGAAGACATTCCAAAGAAGCTTAACAATCCAAAGAGCCCTGTTGGTGGTCATGACCCAGAGGACTTGTATGTGAACTAGAGTACCCTAGTGGATCCCACTGGAAAGGATACTGCTATAGTAATTATGCCCTCAAGAAGGCATTTCACAGCATGTCAACATATCTAGCAAAATATATACACTTGGAAGCCAAATGATAATCTTCAGTTTTGAGGTAACTAAAACAAATCCAGGAGAAATAATACTCAGGAATTTTAATGTCAGGTTAATTTGTGTCCATAACAAATCAGGAATCTTTTGCTGGAACTCATAGTTTTCAAAAGTTAACATCTTTAAAGAAGGCCCAGGTCCACCACACCTCAAGTCTTTCATTAAGTCTTTTATACTAATGACAACAACCACTGTTTTCAGAGAGATGACTGGGTAATGCAGCTCTGAGCACTTTTCACAGACCTGTTAAAAAATAACTGCATGCAATACATTTTATATGTCAATGCCTTACCATGTTATGAAAGATTTGCTCATTTCCTGCGAATTTACCAATACATTGCTCATGTTTGTGTTTATGCTACTTATGGTAAAAAAAAAATTCATTAAATAAAACCTCAATAATAAAGGAGACTTCAAACATTTGAATCGTAAAAAGTAGATTTCTTTTTAGTAGATGACGTGGATATTCAAACTCTACAAAGTATTGCACTTTAGAATATCATAACTCAATTGACAAGCATTCACCATGATATCTAATATTTTGAAATGTAACAGTACTCACCAGAATAGTGTGTCTCTCTTTAAATGAATAAATAAATAATCAGCAATTACCTGTATCACACGGAATTAAACATGGTTCTTTCCACGTTTCCTTCCGAACTCTTTGGATTTACTTGGACATATACAACAGAAGGCACTCCAAATAACACCCAAAAGGTTTTACACACAGGTTCATCCGGTTGGATAAAGGCTATAAAAAGTGTTAGCTTTGTGTATTTAGAGGGGAACATAGAAACCACCGTTGTTTTTGGCAATACTGCAATTCTTCTGTACTGCAGCAGCTCCCATAACCTTCTTGTTTAGTTATATACTGTAGTTCATAGGGGCAATCCGGCACCCCATAATTACTGTGACTGTGTGTGGAGCTGATAATGTGCTGACTGCCCGGCCTGACCTGGACAATCCATCAAGGAGCCTCAGCAGACTCACAAATTATCAACAGGAATTACACACATCCTTACACTGTCACCTAATGCTGTCACCTACAACCAGGATCCCGAGTATCCACAGCGTCTGCAGTGGGTTTTCACCGGGCTTTGAAAGATTTGCACCTATCTGTTATCTGCAGACTGACCAACTCTAGAAAAACTCACTTTTAGAGGCAGGGCATTCTAATCTTCTGTGGGTTGCCAGTTACTGCAGAACCGAGTAACTGTCACCCTGCTTCATGAGTCAAAACAGGTCAATAAAGACAGTTTTTTTGCACATGTGAAGGACTCTCTCAGCTAGAAATTCATTCATTCTTGGAAGCGCACAGCCAGCGAGGGGGGATGTGAGGTGCTGGTATCTTTGGTACGCAAGACAGCGACTGAATGAATTACTACCAACGCCTGCTTGCAGGCAAAGACGTCTTCGTTTTTAACTGCCTGGTCCATGCAGCTCGGTCAGATTTCTTCCTCATGTTCATAGCTGTAAAATTGGACCTGGTAACTCCAGGGATCAGGAGTGTTATTTTGGCTTCCTTAAGACGTCGTCCTTACAGGGTGCTCAGGTATCACTCAAGTTTCCACTGCCTAGTGTTTACAGGGCTCTTGTTTTTAAGTAAACACAAGTCCATGCTCAATGCATCTAAATATGTCTTTTATTTTGTAAAAAAGATGTTAGGAATAATAAAAAAACTAATCAAACCACCTGAATGACCAGAAATTTTTACCACCCCCCTTTTTTCATTAAAGCCGTACATTACTAGTCGTCTCTCAGCACCGGGATATATAAAATAAATTGAATATAAAATATTTGTTAATTTTTTTTGTAATTTTTTAACCCACTAAACTTGTAGCCTCAAGTGGCCAAGGTATTTAAAAAGGGATTTCCTTTGTTCTATAAGAAATTGTTTGATTAAGCCATCCATGTTACATAATTAAGGTCAGCACTTTTCACAATAAATCTAAAAAATGCCCCAATGTCTGGATGTCAAGCACAGTTTGCTGGAAGAGTTTGGTATGAAGGCACAATGAAGCATAAGTTTGTGAGTAGAACACTGGCTGCTTGTTTTCATGATGAAAAACAATGAAGTAGCTAAAAAAAAATAACATAATAATAAATTTAATTAATAATAGTACCTAACTAAAACAAACTACACTATCATATCGATGAATAAAACTAGAATTTGATTTCTTACATCTTCTCCGTTTACATAAGTCATTTTGGCAAGGAGCTGCAGACACATCTGTAGGGACTGTGCACAAGCAGCCAGGATTCAGCTACTGAAGTACTGTAGAAAATATATATTCATGGTAAACTAAAGGATTCTGCGAGGAAGTAACTAAGTAAGCTAAGTAACAGCGACATAGGCAGTTAATCGTGTTTAAACTAAATCACAAGAAAGAACACATCTTTTTGACCCTATAAAATACTTTATTTGGAATAAGAACCGAGAAAACGTTCGGGGAAAATCATTGCTGCTTTGGGAACCCCTTCCCCCGATCGAGCCTCCATGAGTTATAAAACGCTCTGGCATTGTATGCAGATTTGTTTAAGTGATACTTATTTAATAGAATTCTTTTTCAATGTTTATTTTATTAAAAACAAATTTTAAAAACAAGTTTTATGGTATAGATGATTTTGCATGCTACACACCCATGACTAATTTACTCATTTAAGAAAACCCATTTGAACTATGCGCCAGGCGCAATGTTCATTTTTCCGACGGGCATTATGGCATTCTGCGCTGGCCCCTCCCCCAAAGACAACTGCGCTTCTGACTTCAGACAATGCGCCACTGACTGTGAAAATCGGGCCCCTAGTGTGTTTCACTGTGTTCTCATGTTTTTCGTTGTGTTCTTCTTAAAACCCTGTATTTTTATTACTGCAAATTAATGTATTACTGTATTTACCTGCTTACACCAAGAAAACGTGCATGCATTAATGACAATTCAGTCCATAGAGGGGTGACATCAGTATTTTATATTCTAGTACTGCAGGAGTTCTGTGTAAGCTACTCTTACTGTAACAACAAACACAGCCTATCCCAAACTAGAGATACAACTTCGGAAAATCAACTAAATATGAGGTAAACTACACCAAGCTAATGAAAATTAATAAACAAATTTGCGTTTTTTCTTTACAACAACATACCCTAACAGTTTGAATAACCTTTTTATGTCTAATCAGAATATGTGTGATATGTTAGGCAGCAAGTGTGCAGTCAGTTCTTGAAGTACATGTTGGAAACAGGGAAACAGCACAAGGATCTAAACGACTTTCACAATGGCTGAACTGTAATGGCTAGACGACTGGATCAGAGCTTCTCCAGGCCTTGTGGGCTGTTCCAGTTCCTGGTTAATACCGACCAAAAATAGTAGAACACCAAGTTAGGAACTGCTAAGAGTCACAGGCGCCCAAGGCACTGATGGGCATGAAGCCTCGACCATCTGGTCAGATCCTACAGAAGAGCAACTGTGGCTCAAACTACATATGGAGCTGTGCAGCCGCAGGCCAGTCAGAGTGCCCATGCCAGGGGCGTCAGAAGACTTTTAATTGTGTATGCGGGGGTGGGGGGTGGAGGCACTGGTGGGGGGTTGGGTTGCTAGCAGTAATGTTTTCATGGGGTGGGGCACATCTCTGCACTCAACATCTCATGTGCTTCCCACATACAAATTGCGCAATATTCATAATCTGTCATGTTTTTGTCATGGTTTAGCACAAATACGGAACAAAGTGCAATATGGAGCATGTATATGTATATTTTTCAAATATGGAACAATTCCATATTTTAATGGTTGGCAACCTTATGGCAAAGCCACCCCCCTGTGGCCCATGTTGCCCCCTGGCCATCGTTGAAAGTGCCTGCAATGGGTATGTGAGCATCAAAAAGGGAACACTGAACAATGGAAGAAGGTGGACTCATATGCTTTTGTTTACTTTTTACATCACGAGGATGGTGAACCTGGGGAAGACATGGCATCAGGCTGCACTTTGGAAAGAGGGAAGGCTTGTGCAGGCTGTGACTGTTCTTCTGGGACCCTTGAGTCCTAGCAGTCATATGCTTGCTGTCTGACATGTACCAGGATAACACAATCTGCCGCACTGCAAAAACGGTTCAGGAATGGTTTAAGGACCATGACAAAGGTGTGGACTTGGCATCCAAATTTCCCAGATCTCAGGTCAACTTCAACCGCTAGAGCAAAAACTGACGACTGTGATTAGCACTAAACTTCTCAAGAGGATAGACCTCTAGTCTCCAGGACTGGTGACCAATGAATTATGTATTATAATGTTATCCTATGATGAATGATAGTTCTAAATAGTTCTAAAATATATCATACACATTGCACAATGTTCCAGGCCTGGCGTCATGGGCTGGTTTTAAGGGGGTTGCCCCCCCTCGGACTCACTCTGGCCCTGGGATTGCGAGCCTGTCATCCTCCAAATGCTTACAACATTGTTTTTGAAACAATACTAATAATCGCAGGCTACCTACTATGATTAATAGCTTTTCTTTTCCGATCAAATGTTTCATAATAACACAGAAAAAGAGCTTCACCTAAAATGTGGTCATTTTATATGGTCTGTGGAAATGGTCAGCTACTCTTCCTGTAACAACAAACCCAGCCTATCACAAACTAGTGATAGAACTTCGGAAAATCAACAACAACTAGCTTGCTATACAGTACCTATAGAGGCTTATAAAATGTGTGACCCCCCCAAAGCAATGCAATGCCTGTCCGCAAATCCGTCTCTGCAATGTTCTTCTTCACAAAGATGAAACATTAAATATTTTTCAGTTCCTTAATATCATATATCGCTCTGTTCCTACTGCAGTACTTGCATCATGTAATTATAAGCCGATCTGTCTATCAGAACCAGGGGTGCCGCCAGAAATCTTGGACCCCATTTCAAAATAATATTACTAGCCCCAAACAGGGCCCCATGTCAGTGCTGGGCCCCTAGAATCGTTCTAACCTTTCACCCCCTGGCGGCGCCCCTGGTCAGAATCAGTGTTGTGCAAGTACCTTTAAAAAAGTTATTAGTTATAGTTACTAGTTACTTCTCACAAATAGTAACTGCGTTAGTAACTGAGTTACATCACTATAAAAGTAACT
>JBBMFX010000030.1:17977554-17987839 GCA_037832545.1 Rhabdalestes septentrionalis | reverse complement strand
CACACTCAGTCTCTCCTCAACATCCTCCTCCCAACACACTCAGTCTCTCCTCAAAATCCTCCTCCCAACACACTCAGAGTCTCTCCTCAACATCTTCCTCCCAACACACTCAGAGTCTCTCCTCAACATCCTTCTCCCAACACACTCCTCCAAAGGGTCCAACTCCATCTGTCCCTCTAATAACCTCATTCCTGATCCTGTCCATTCCGTTTTCTCCCAGGTGGAAATATTAACATTTTCAACTTTGCACTTTCAGCTCTGATTCCTGTTTTTACATCAGTGAAAAAATAAAAGAAGTTTACAATTTTAATATTGGTTTCAGAATGTTCGTAGATAATTATACAGCATCTTTTTCAGAAATCAACAGGTTTAATAGTGGGCTTGTGTGCAGCCCCTAGTCTTCTGGGAAGGCTTTATATGAGATACGAAATACTTTGCACACAGGGTGCAGTTTATGGTGTATCATTTTGTGTGAAACTGAAAAGTGGCTGAAATCAGACACTCATCCCATGAAGTGAAAATTGGTAAATTAGGTCAAAAACATCACTGTTTGATAATCACTTACTCTAAGATTACTTAGACCATGAAAACAAATACATTAATGTCTATTGAAATTAGTATACAGTGATTTAGAGAAAGATATTCAACAGTGATAGAAATAAAATCACATTCCTTTTAGAAAGTACTGAATTTTTGCCTTAGAAAATATTTTCTTCTAGTTATTCTGCAACTTTTTAAATCTGTTAACGTTTTCAGCTTGCTAACTAACTTGGGTCACTGACTTGTTTTGTCAACACTTTCCTGGAGTATGGATTTTAATATCAACCAAAAAAAAACACACTGCTATTTCAATTTTATTGGAAGAAAATATTTAAAATATCAGAACTAGAGACTTTATTGATCCCAGAGAAAATCAATAAAGAGGAAATGCCTTAATCACAGCAGCACATATTCACTGCATTCTTTCTGGCAATTGATTCTATTTATCTCTCACTCTCTGTACATACAGTAGTGTGCTAACATCTGATACAGAGATAACTAAAAGTATATGAATATGTACTTTTTTAATAATTACAAAAGTTATAATTAAAACATGTTTAGTTGCACATTTAATGGAAAATTGTGATTTTATAAATATCCTCTCCACAAGGAAGCTCTGTATTCCTCATCAAATACTCCAAATACCTGATTCAGCTCTACTGATAATTCATTAAATTAAATCAGGGGCTGCTGCTGGAATTTCACAAATCCGTGTTAAATCTGGAGGTGAAATCTCTTCTTCTCACCAGATCACCTACATTCAAGTACTTCTTACAAACTAAACAAATCTTGATAGCATGTAGCACTCTCTTGTGTATTCTAAGGTTATACTAATACATTAGAATCTGAGTCAGAAAACTTTTGATCAAATAATATATGTAGAAAACAGAAAAAAATAAAGGCAAATAATTATATTCACAAATGTCGGGCATAAAAGTACATGAGGTGCAGGAGTACATTGCCGGATGTAGTAGAGATAATAGTGATATTCACATGGTAAGACCGTTCCACAGAATGAAATGGCTCTGCGCCCATTCAGAAAACATCGTGAGACTGTTGCACATAATATAAATATTAACACGAGGAAGGAAAAAGGCACGTGCAAATTCAAAGCAGACCACAGTTTGGTCAGACGGAGAACAATGCAGTAAAGGGGGTCTGTCCACGTCAGTCGAGGTAGGTCCGTGTGGGTAAGACTGGTGTCAGTGGACCCACACGGTTCCTCCTCCTCCTCCTCCTCCTCCGTGTCCTGGTGGGCTTAGAACGTCACAGCTCGGTCCGTCCCACCACGGAGCCACAAGCAACTATTTACTGAGAGCGAGAACGAGAGAGAGAGAGAGGGGGGAGAGAGAGGTTGGTTATCCGCCATTGCTGTGTGTATGAGGTCCTCCGTGGCTTCTCTCTGGGTTCCACGACCTCCAGGCGCCTGAAGAATCTGTAAGTAAAGACAAACTTCTTCCAAACGAGACCAACTTCCGCTGCTAAGCCCACCGTAACGAGACCCCCTCCACAGACGCGCGCGCTCTCATTTAAGCGTGGTGTTGGGAGCGCACAGATTGTGTGTGTGGTGTGTAGTGTGTGTGAGGTGTATGTGGTGACTTTAAATGCTCTACAAAACCTGGTACCTTTAGGTTCGGCAAATCTGAGCGCGCGCAGCACCGAGCCGGTACACGAGCCTCCCCCTCCCTCGGTCCTATTGGCACCAGTTGCTTCACTGGTTACTGATTAGTGATCATCGAGATCCTGGCTGAACTCTTTATCCACAGACACCGTTGGGCCAGACCACCAGTGTGTCCTCCACTTAAGAGTGACTTAGGTGTTCTCAGTCTTTCCGATGGTTGCCACACTCTGCTGAAGGTCCAATCTGTGGTCCAGTCTTCTGAAGTGGAGCGAATAATCATAATAATAATCGTTTAATGTCCTGTTCAGTTTTCCCTTTTAAACTCTCCTCTTTGGGCTCATGGAGCCGCAGGTATTTCTACTTAGTCATATTTCCATCCAGCAGGACCGTCGTCATGAGTCACTAGACAGGATTTATGGAAAGTCTAGACATTCATGCATTAATAGCGGCTCTGATTCTCCATTGTGAATGGAGATGCTTAATAAGGTCAGTGATGCTTAGTAATAAGGAAGCGTGTGTCACTTCCAGGGTTTTGCAGTGAGAGAGCTTGTTTTGTTGGGACACTCTCATAGAAGGTGCCTTCAGGAGTGAAGCAAAACTTTAATTGCGTAATTAAGTCTTTCCAGGCTTTCTGAGAAGGCCTAATGGTTTCTGAGGAATTTCAGGTTATTTTTTGCCATTTTGTCGTAGTTTATTTTGTCCTAAAGAATGATGTTTGTATTTAAACTAAACAGTACTACCCTAACTGAATTATTATGCCTTGGATGAATACAACAGTGTGCAAGAACCAGTGGAAAATGATTTTTTTTTCTGTGGTATCTACGTAGATTTAGCTAAAGTGATTTTTTTCCCTGTTCATTAGACCTTCAATATCTATAATAAAGCCCTACAGTATTAGGTGACCCACCAACTAATAGGTTCTGAGAGCTGAATGAACAAATCAAATTGTGATTTCCAATGAGTGGAAGCAGTTTATGTAGTAAAACATTCTAGGCCTTGTGGAAGTTCTAGTTATAAAACTGACTGTGATTACGATCAGCATTTTTAACCAGCGGGTTTCTGATGGACAGTAAAGAGCAGAGCTCTGTTCCATGACACTTCGTAGAGGGAATCAGTCTAGAAAGGCTACAGATAAGCTAAAATATGTGTTAATATGTTTGGTACAAGCTTCAGATGCCCATGTTTTATCTAGAACAGTCAAAAATGTTCATGTTCAATTCTTTTAGCTTGCCATTAAAATAGTTTTGGAATTCAGATTGGGGCTAGAAGAAAATAGCATTAATGCAGAGATGTATTTTCTTGGTAATATATTGACTTTGGATATTTGTGGCCTAAACTGAAGACCTAGTTTTACTGGTCACAGTTCATCGCTATAAACATAAACACCTTTATAGCTTTGCACTGTAGCCGATGTAGGTAATGTAAACTGTAGGCTGTAAGAAGCCTGGTTTAAATGGTGTGGTCTCAGTCTAGCCCACAACAGTGCAGGCTTATGGTTTTAAGTTCTTTCTCTGAGCTGTGGATGGGTAATGTTGTGTGGTTGATGGATTAATACCTTCTGCATACTGGTTTTCTTGGAAACCAGAGGCCATTCAGGGTCTCACTTCAGGGCTCATCTGCTCCATCCTTGAGAAAGGCTCTTCACCCGGGTTGGCCTGAGCGGACCAGCTGCACCCGGCTCCTCTAATGCCACCCATTAGAGGATCAGGACACGCAAGCCAACAGAGCCACTCAGGCCTGTTCTCTCTCCTTAATGACACGTGTCGATCTCTCTGTCAACACTCCCCGGACTGCATATATTCATCGTTAAAATGATGCAACTGCGAAGAAACTCATCACTTTGATCCGAGGCGAGTCTTTACTTGTGGGGGTTGGATGTGAACGCTGGTGGTGTATCAGTTTTCCGGTGGAGTGATCAGCTATATTCACGCGCATCCTGTAATGTAATAAACAACCAGAGGCTGGTATTAGAGACTAAAGTGAAGTGATTTAAAATTGTGTTAATGGCCGAGATAAGGAGAACCTCTGCATTACCGTTCTGCAGCTTTTGGACTGGCTCCGACTCTAATGGGGTTGAAACGGACATCGAGCATCCTCACAGCCCTGCCCCGGACTGCCTTTATCCGTCTCGCACTCTCTTTTTTTGGTCAGATCTATTCATAGTGAAGAGCCAGAGAGAGTGCCTGTCCCTATCGAGGCCGAGGCATCTCGCAGGTCCTTATCTCTCAGGCCCTTATCTCTCAGGCCCTTATCTCTCAGGCCCTTATCTCGAGGTCACTTGTAGTACACAAGAGCAACATGCTTTTACACATTTAGCCATTCTTCATCCTATCAGTCCACCAATGCTGAAGTCTCAGGCTCCATTTCTCGGAGCAGTGATGAATTCTCTGCCAGCGAATGTACAGTTTAACATTTGAATACATGCAAACAAACAAGAAAGCATTTAATAACATCAAGATTTGAAGTGCTTGAAGTGAGCTGGTGAGGAGGACACAGTTTAGGCTCTATTGGTGAAACTCCATCTGTAATTCCTGATTTAATCTAATCAATTATTGATGAGCTGAACCAGGTATGTAAGGTATTTGATGAGAACTACTGGTCTTCCATGTAGAGGTCTGGGAATTATTAAGGAAACACTTTGATATTTGTGTACACTGCAACATTACCTTTTAAAACGTACACTGCTCAGTTAAACCCGTTTTAAACATCGTTTTCTGAGGGGTCTACATGGTACTGTATATCCATTACTACTCTACGGACTGGAAAAGACAGGAATGTAGCTACCTGACGGACTGTACTTCACAACAGGAACTTCATTGCCCTCCTTATCTTCCTTACTGGAACTTACAATGTGTCTGGAAAACACAAAGGCATTCCATAACCCTCCTGAGGCCTGAAGGTTAGAGTCCAGGCAGCGTCTCTGTACCAGCAGCCTGACCACAGGTGAGGCAGGTTAATGGATGGGAGACTCTGGAATGTCACTTTCACAAACTGCAGTGTCTTGGGTTGTTTCTTCCAAGTTTCCCTCATGTTTGTTTGAAACTGTAATGGGAACTCTGGTTTCATATGTGCACTGCTGAGAGAGTAACACTTTCACCCTCCAGCTTAGGAATGAGAATGTTTGGCAACACTTCACAGAATTCATTAAACATAATAAAGCTACAAAAGTGTTTCAGGACAGCTGACATCACAGGGCAACATACATTTATCAATTCATCTGTTCATCTGTCAGTTTTTAGTCATTTTTACTCATTTCATAACAGCTGATGATGTAAGTCTGCAATATTTATACCTAGCATTATGTATCATAGTTTATAGTGTTTTCCTGCACTTTACATTGTTCTCGTGTCTGTGTCTCTGTGTCTCTGTGTCTCTGTGTCTCTGTGTCTCTGTGTGATTGTAACATGAGAAATTTCTTCTGGGATCAGTAAAGTTTTCTGATTGGGATTTTTCTAATAATCCTTTTGGAGGTGAAGGATGATGAAAGGTCATGAAAGGTCTGAAATAGCTGTAACTCTAGGAACGCGTTCAGGAAAGTGTTAGCAAATGTTTTGACCGGTGACCACACTCATGGGTTGATCACCAATTTAAATGCATTTCTTTTCACTAAAAGTGGGTTTTATTCGGGGATTACGCCTAATCCAGGTTCGAGAAACCTTTTTCTTTTACGCAGATTAGGCTTAATGGATTATGGAGGCTTTTCAACAGAGAACAACAATGAAGGAAGCAGGTCCAGGACTTGCGGGATAGCTAAAGGCTGACCACTCTTCTCTCGCCATTCGTGAGTCCTTGACAAGCCTCCTCTGAGTCACCTCACACGAGAGAAGCGAAACGTTTGGGAACACTTATGGAATGTTCAGGTACACTGTGGTATTTTTGAATGATATCTCCGCCCACCCAGTCCAAGACGGGCTCCGCGGCAGGATGACAATGGTAATGATTGCCGCCAAAGCGAGTGTGTGTGTGTGTGTGTGTGTTTGTGTGGGAACACTGGCAGCCGCTCTGTTCTGCAGTGACTCGACCAACTGTTTATTTCCTGCCTCTACCTACGTTCTGAAGGCACGTTCTCGCCGGCGTGTTTGCCTGGGGTCCAGGAGCGTGCTGTTTATCGATGCTGAGCGTTTGACGTGACGTTTGCGAAGAAAGTGCACGCCAAAATCTGTAATTATCCAGTAATGACAGCCTGCATTAATTATACTTTCTATTCAGCACCTTTAAGAGCATACACACGGCTTCCTGGCTCCATAATTATCAGTGACAGGTCCTTAAACAAGCCAGTGCCCAAGTGAGTGGTTGCTTGGAAAACATGACATTTTATGAAACAGAATGACAGTGAATCAAGTGGGTGCGTTTTTTTTTTTCTCCTGCTTTGGCCCAAAACTAAAAGAAGCATAAAGAGACCTTGCAGAGTCTAGAAACCTGTTATTACAGAACTCCAGAACTTGGAGAGTCACCGTTGCTCGCCCTGCAAGGAGGCCGACTGCCTGTCTTCACTCTTTCTCCTCATGACTCTTTTAAGCCAGTCACGCCCATCTTGTCCAACATTGAATTTAAGGTTGTGACTCAGTTCTGGCCACGTCGTGTGTGTTTTCATGGTCGTGGTGCTATGGGCAGTGGCGAATGCCATGACGTGAGGTGACAAACTGCCAGGCAGCGGTGGGCAGAATGGCAGCCGCTGCAGTCGTGGCGCATGCAGCGAGAGGAGGCAAGGATAAACCAGGCAATGCTTCAGTCTTTCTGCTTTTTTTCCCCCAGGGTGATAAGGCCAGATGGTTTAACACACACAAAGGGAAGCTACATTTAAGCATGGGAGAAAAGCCTTCGAAGTAAACACTGATGCTTAGCTGAATAAACACTTTCTGTATGTGCCAGGAAGCTCAGACTGGGCTTAAGAGGAAAAAGGGCATGGGATGAAATAAAAGTTTATGATTGACTGTCCTTTCAAGCAGCGCGCTGTCTGCACGGCGGCGGGAAATATGAGGGGGAGTGTGGGATTCACTTTCATGTTGCGAGCTGAAAGGGATGGAAGTGCATTATTTGAGGGCAATGGAAGACCTTTGATATCCGAGAAGCACAGAACCCAGAGAAAGGATCAAGTCTGTGATTTAAGGCAGCGCGGCTGAGTGCTGTGATGGCTTTTTCAGTCCCGCTATTGTTCTGTCAAAAATGTTTCATGTACAGAGTGCCCTGTTGATTCAGCGAGCGCGAGTAAACCCCAAGGTTTCCATTGACCCTTTGAAGAGCGCAGGCACATGTACACCTGCTCTATTGGGAACGTGATGATATCATGTCATATCTGTGATGTAACAGTGGATTTTGATGGCTGAAAGTACACCTGGAATTTAAGAACACCAGGTCCTGAATAGATGACAAGCAAAGAGTGACTCTTTCCCATTCTCCAAACTGATTGCTACACTGTGGTTGTGATTACTCAGTTAAAATCGATTACTGTGTAAAAAAATGAATTGATGAAAAATTATTAATGAATAATGTACTTAGTGATTACTTTGTAATCGAAATAATGATGCTTCGCTGCGCTGGTCGTTATAAACACTGTTCAGTGTGAATATTCTCCACAAGGGGGAAATATTTTATGCTCAAAGTATGAAAGGAAACCCACACCATCAGGACATCATGACTCTTGAGAGATTCTTTAAAACCATGAAATAAAAGTAGTGTTTAATTCAGGCTTTCACCACAGCATAATGAATAACTCACGTATTAATAGTAATAGACCATTAGTTTTTAAAAGTCTTCTGCATTGGTGGAGTCGCAATTCTGCTTCATAGCAAGGTTGTTGACTATGAATGGTCACACCGAGTGGTGATGTTGTGGATTGTGTGGTGTTAATTGTGCATGTGTTGGACTAAACCTCCTGACTGATCGTTATTGCCCCATGTTTCCGAAGTGTCCCTCTCATGTGATGGAATTTTCCATTTGGGAACGTTGCATGGGTTCTTCTGGAACGGGACTTAACTGCCCCCCGCCCCTGCCATTGCCGAGGTCATGCACATGTGCACGTACCCAGTTCTGTCCAGGGTTTAAAACTGGTTTCCCATTAAGCTCTAAGCAATGAGTCTGACTGTTTGCCCACAGCTGATGAAGTGGTGGTCATCCACGTTTTTCAGTTACATTTTACATAGAAGAATGAGATGCTCTCAACATCTCTGGATTCATGTTGACTCTGTTATAAATGCTACAATGTATTTCCAAAATGGTCATAATATAGGACAAAGCAACATGTTTTTTTAACAGTAAAAGAAATAGGCATAAATTGCATTTTAGTAGGAGATCAAGGATGTAGGATCAGACACTTTCTTTCACACATTTCATTCTTTGCAATATGACAGAAAAACCGAATGTACAAACTGCATTTCTTGCTCTTCTTGGGAGCAGTGGGCTCATATTGGCCGTCTGGCAAGGAAGTTGAGCACCAGGCTAATGCTTAGAATGGGTGGGCAATAACATGTCGCATTTAATCAGTTATGTGTACTTAAGTAACATTTATGACATTGAAATTCTATTAATAAAATCTAAAGGAAAACTGCAATCAGAATGTCGTGGGTTTGGATCCCGACTGCTAGTGTCATCATTGAGAATCATTGAAGTACTGTCCCCACACACTGCGCCCCTCGTTGGTGGCAGCCTCATTTGGTGAAAGGAATGTTTCATTTGTGTGATGTTGCTCCTGCAGAATGATGCTCTTATATTAGTGGCAACATCTGCACTGCTTAGTCTTTAAAATGATCGTAGAAGCAGAAGAAAGACTCAGGTTGCCGCCTGTCGGTATTAAGACGTGATTTTAACATGAATGTGGACATAAGTAAAATTAAAGCTTGATACACAAACTTTTCACAGTTACATTATAACACTGCAGGTGATTGTGATTAGTGAATGTATTTGTATTTAGTTCTTGTAGGCAACGCAAGTCTAGTTTTTCCATTTCTATAACAATAGTATAAAACAGAAGTTCATGCAAAAAAATGGTTTTGGAACTTGGGTCATTTTGAGAACATAATGATGATGATACCCATGTTAGTGTGTACATGATATGCTTAATTCAGAATTATACAGCAGTGAAATACTATTTAGGTAAAATGATTGAATGATTAAAGTGACCATGTCAGTAAATGTCACAGCATCGTTAAAAACAGGGATATAATAACGAGGAAAACTGACTTTCCTCTTCCCACGATCCTTAGGAAACTTGGATGATTCAGATGGTAAATTCCTGTTGACTGTGTGCCCTGTGGAATATTTCAGACACTTCACAGGCGGGATTGTGTACAAAGCTGAGTAAATGTTGAGGGAAAATATAGGGACAAAAGTACTGGGACACCAACAGACCATTATATCAACAGGTACTTTAATGACATTGCATTCAAATCCATAGACTTTAATATGGAGTTGGAACACCTTTGCTGCTATAAGATCTTGCACTCTTCTTGGAAGACTTTCCAAAAGATTTTGGAGTTTCTGTGGGAATTTGGGCTCATTCATTCTATAGCGGATTAATGAGGTCAGACATTGATGTTGGACAAGAAGACTCCATTCCAGTTCATCCCAGAGGTGCTGGATGGGGTTGAGGTCAGGGCTCTGTTTGGCCAGTCACGTCTTTATGGAGCTGCTTTGTGCACTGGGACACAGTCATGCTGGAATAGAAAAAGACTTTCACCAAACTGGGGCCACAAAGTTGGGGGCATGGCGTTGTCCAAAATGTCATGCTGTGCTGAGGCATTAAGATTGGAAATAAGGGGCCTGGCCCAAACCCTGAAAAACAGGTGTGTCCCGATGCTTTCATCCCTGTCTGTCTGTCTGTCCATCTGTCTGTCCCTCTGTCTATCTATCCATCCATCCATCCATCCATCCATCCATCCATCTATCCATCTTTCTATATCAACGTTTTTGTTCATGCGCACATGCTAAGAACCTTCCTTAACAACATGTGTGGTGTTCTGCAAATGAGGGCCCAGGTGCTCGGTTCTACTTGTTGGAGTATGTCCATGTGTTTGGTGTTATTTTGTGTTATTAGAGGTTTACATTATAGCAGCACAGTGGCCTGTTTAGCCTCCCACCAGCTGTGAGCGAGGCGTTAATCACCCCAGCCCGAGGCAGTCGGGGCAG